>NQII01000330.1:400811-473561 GCA_002778355.1 Clitarchus hookeri | reverse complement strand
GGATTGGGTCCTAATTCCAGCCAGCAGTAGCAGCAGTGGCCTAGTCAGGAGCTACCCTGGGCCAGGGCCCCTGCAAGGAAACGAGTGTCTGTCTTCACCAACAGTGCGGAGAACAGCTAAACGCACATCTCATTTTGTACCATTCCGCAGGGACACACGCCCCAGTCTTTATCGCAGCCGGGAACCAATCAGCAGCCAATAAGTTAAACCTCACCACAGTCAATAAGCCCGTGCCTCTGACCAGCGCAATAGAACCTTGTCTGACAGTGACGTCGCCATCATTCAAACAGACATCAGTTTTCGTGGCGCCTAACATGCGTGGGGCCACAGCGCTTTATTAGTTGAGTTAGTAAAGCAGAATCATGCCAGCTCGACCCCGAGAACCAAGTTAATCTAGCCGGGAGTCAAACTATAACTAGTCAGACTTTGGGGAGTCTGTAAACACCCCGTGGCCCCCAACTTACTAGCCAAAATATGTCCAAACCAAATCTGAGCTTTGCTGACCAAAGCGAAGCTGCTGCCACAATGAATGAGGTCATTGATAACCGAACGGAAAGGTGCAACGTACCCACATGCCCTGGAACAGGGGTGAATTTCATTAGTTGCGCACACTGCCAGAATATAGATTCCACTACCTTTGCTTAGGGTGGAATGACGAGCCCTGTTATACTGATGGACTAGAATACCGTTGCAATGAATGTCAGACCCGCCAGACCGCCTACTGCAGCGGGCTTGCTTGCGCCGAACAGTGGATTAAAAACAGTGATATGTATTATATGCGTGCAAATGTTTCCCCACGTATGCATAGGTTGGCCGGACGAAAGGATTACCAGATCAAACTTGGTATACAGGTGCGAGGTGTGTAAGCGCGCGGCAGAATACAAACCGAATAATCCCAGCACTCACCACAGCTTTATGTCCACCTGGGGTAGTGATGTGCCCCAACTACCAGAATTTGTGGGAAGACCCCACGAGAACCTGGTGACATTTATACAGGAATGCGAGAGGGAGTTTAGTGAAAATGAGGTCCTAATTAAACAATGGGTTGTCAAAACCCAAAAGAAGTTTAAAGGATAAACGTTAGACTGGCGGAACAAGTATGGAGAGTTTATTACAGAATGGGGGCAGCTTTGCTCGTGCCTAGCCACCCAAGTCTCAGGTGATGAAGTGCTGGCGCACTTAACTACGGAGTTCCTTAGTCGAACCCAGGCCACTGAGGAAGAGGCCAAAATTTTTATAAGAAGTAAAGTGCAGATGTACCGCCGGATTTCCCTCGAAGGGAACGAGGAAAGTTGTGTTTGTAATATTACGTGTATGCTGCTACTGAAATTGGGAAATTTACTCTAACTTCCCAGGCCACAATCTGTTGATGAATTAGTAGAGAAAGCTCGTGAAACAGAGCAAAATTTCAAGGTGCAGGCCATTCTAGATAAGATGCATAGCAGTAAAAGACAGGATGCAGTTACACCACCCGAGCCGAAGGGGAACACACTCCCTACCCCTAGCTGAAGAATCGAACCCACCAGAAACCCGTACAAAGAAGTTGAGATTAACGGACGTCGGATACTTGCCCTTTTAGACTCCACAACTACAGGAAATTTCATACAAAGTAACCTGCTCACCCCTGCGCAACGAGCTTCACTTCGCCTGCAAACCCACCTAGTGCATAGGGCCCAGCATAGCCAGACTCTCAAGGTCAATGGCCGTATTACTTTGACCATAGGAATCTACCATCAGATGAACCAGACCGAATTTGTAGTCTCGCCCGACATTACAGAAGAAATTATCTTGAGGCAACCATGGACCACAGTCAGCAACGTATTTATATCTGGGACAAGCATAGGTTAACTGCTAACTGGGAGCATGGACCAGACACTGCGATCCCACCCCGATAGCACCTGACGAAATTAATCACCAGCAAGAAGAGCCAGAATTTGCCCAGCTGCGGCAGATACTGGCCAACCACGTGGGAGCTTTCGTCAAAGGCGGATTACTACTCCAGACGTGTAGTATTCAACACGAAATTTGGCCCACCACTGACATGCTCATTTATAACAGACCTTACCACGTGTTAGCTAGGAGGCGACACCTTATTATGGTTCAAGTCCAGACTATGAAGGAGCAGGGGATTGTGGAACTGTCGGACTCGCCCTACAATTCTTGGGTTGTACTAGTTATGAAGAAATACGGACAGTTGAGATTCTGTGTAAATTACTAGGACCAAAATGACACACATCCCATTGCGCCTCTGGCCATCAACCTAACCCACACGTTCTGTGATATAGGAGAAGCTAAAATCTTCAGTATCCTAGACATGCAGTCGAGGTACTGGCAGATTTCAGTACATTCCAACAGCAGGAAGTACACAGTCTTTACTACTCCAGAAGATGAAACACTGCAATTTAGAGTAATGCCGTTCGTGCTAAAGAATGCCAGCACTACCTTCCAGAGGCTGATTGATGTCTGCCAATGTCGTAACGGGCTTATTCTGCCAATTCTGTTTCACATACCTAGATGACATAATTGTGTGCTCGCAAGTCCTGGGAAGAGCATTGCGGACACCTCCAGAAGTACTAGAAAGACTTTAATTGCATGGTCTAACCTGTAAACTCTCCAAAAGCCATTTTGGGAAGACCGCCATTGACTACTTAGGACATGTAGTCGCACCAGAGGGGAACTACCCCCAAACCACCTCTATACGAGCCATAGAAGAAGCGGAAGAACCAAGTAATCAAAAACAACTGCTCCGCTTTCTGGGTCTGTGTAACTGGCTATGTGATTTAATACCAGACATCTCCCGACAAATGGAGCCGCTCAACCCCATCCTAGTGAAGGAAACACGTTGTCAGTGGGGAGAAGAACACCGCAACACATTTCAAAACCTGAAGCGAAGCTTCCAAAATAATGAACAACTCCACAGGCTGCAAGGGGACAGCCCCCTTATATTGCAGATAGACGTCTGTCAGAATGGGCTAGGCGCGGTACTATACCAAGAGAACCCCGCCGGGCAACCCAAAGTCATTGTCTATGCCAGCACCCACCTAAACGCCACCGAGCAGAAGTACCAACCACATCAATGAACTAGAATGCCTCGCTATAATATAGACGGTGAGAAAATACTGGTACCACTTGAAGATATCTCATACTCCATACCGACAGCAAAGCCCTCCAATGGCTACGTGAATCGAATTTCAAAGCCAAGTTAGGACGATGGGAAATAATTGTCACAGAGTTCGACTTCGCAGTGCAACACTACCGGGGCAGAACGAATGACCTGCCCGACACATTATCCCGCCAGCCTTACCTTGACGGGGGCACCAAAGAGGACGAGGAATGGAAAATGATGACTCCACCTAGAAGCCCCGAAGAGCGTATCAGAATTATACCAGATAAGGCCCTCTAAAAGTGGTAAATAAAATTTCCAAATTTCGTCATAAAAAACTGTTAAAAGCATTAAGGCGGTAAATAAAAACATTAAAGTGGTAAATAAAAACTTTACTGTTCGTCATGAATGTTTGAAAATCCAGCGCAAAAAACTATAAAACAATGGAACTGTATCTTGTAGGTAAATAAACTGGAAATAATTCGTAAAAAAAAATATGATTTTCACATTTTACGTTACTGGCTACTGAAAAATTATATATAAATTCACATCAAAAATATAATTTGATGATTACATTTAGCACAGCACTACAAAATTTGAAATATACAGTACAGAAAAACATATATATATTTGTACAAACAGAGTTCACTACCAAAACAAGTGCCAAATTGATAAAAGCCAATATATGTAGACAAAAAATTAATACTTCTAACTTAAGAACACACACAATAATTCACCACTAAGTTTTGAAAATGAGAATACCAAATCCTATCACAAGAAAAAATATATCTTGTTTAGAACAGTGTCAATTTATATGCTAGCACCAAAGTATTTGGCAAGCATTAGCTCAATGTTGTTCGGTTTTAGGCCTGTCCGCAAATCGGTTAAAATGTGTCCATATGCAGAGAAAGCCCGCTCGCTGTCTGCATTTGATGTGGGAATCCCCAGCATGGACACAGTTTGTGACACAAAAGTTGAATGTTGCTCACGTAGACCATGCAAAACATTGAGGACATCAGTAGTTTGCCCTTCTTTCAAAATTCCTGAACCTTGGTGCTGAAAAGCAAGATAGCCTTGGAGGAATTCTGTCTGTGTGAGTGTGTTCAGCAAAGGAAAACTTCCTACAAACGCCAACGATGTTGTTTGTTATATTTCTGACACTAAACAATTGGTCAGTATTTGAAAAAAATTGTTTTGCAGTGTCTTTATCCTTAAGACTGTGTATTTTGGAGTGACACTTCAAATACACATTTTTTAGGTCTTCCTTCACTGCACACTGTTAAACCTGTGTTAGCAATTGAGTAATAGCGGCAGATGTTTTTTCTCTAAATATGCCTCTGCTAACTAACAAAAAGGTGTTCTCTAGCTCTGATAACGAGTATAATTTGAGACATAGGATGTACTGTGAACCCTCAAGTTCCACTTTTTGGGGGTTTTTTTTTTCTTTCAGAAAAGCCCCTAAACTTAATAATCATCAATAATACAGATATATGAAAACCCGGCATTTACATGCTTACCTGGTACATATTTTCGAAGCCAATTTTTCAAGTACTCATCGTCTGCCTTTTCAATAGGTATGTTGGCTGCCAGCAACATTTTCTTGAAGTCTATTATAAACTCTTGTTTATTTTGTTTCATTGTCTGACTTCTATCAGTTGCGCTAACAAAGCTCAGTGGTTTGGGGCGCTATTGTTTTTAGGTAGAATTCTTTTGTTCATTTGTGCGAATCACCTTGTACATGTTTTTTGCATGTGTATTTGCGTTGCCATTCAACATGGCTGTCGCAGTATTTACACATCATAGTTTTGTTTCGTTCATAAAATATGAAGAAACCATCAATTTTAAAATCCCGTTCAGGGTATATTAAACAATGTCTCAGTATTAAAATACGTTAACACACGTAACAGGAACCCACGCAAAAACAAATAGTAAAGTAAATACCAAACAAAAACAGTGGAAACTAGTGTCAACTTAGGTGCATAATCTATACTAGGCAAAGAATTAAGAAGCACCAGGAACTGTCCTTTTTTTTAATACGAAATAGTAATGTTTTCTACCTTACACAACAGAACAATTGAACATTTTATTATTACTGTTTACAAATATACGTCCTGCGTATAGTATTCCACAGGTGGTATCGTGACTTGAGAAAGCAAAAACATGGCAACATGTTACACAAAATGGTGTCTATCAATGTGCATTTGTGGCGCGGTGGCAGGCATGCGAACTACGTAAGATATCTTTCTCTTGTACAGCAGCGTAATTATTTTCTCATGTACGGTATCTATGACCGAGCTCCACCATGTTTACTTTCTACGCGTGTACGATAAAGGATATTTTGTTTATGAACATGAGTGAACAAATTATTGCACAATTGAAAAGCCATTCTTTTGTTCATATTTTTTTACCTTCTTACAAACTGAGATAAAACATTAAAATGTACTGTTTGTAGATCAATTTCTGAACATGTTTTGGGTGTTAAAATTTGTTTTTTAATGTCAATATCTCGTAAATAAGTCTCAACCAATTTTCTGTAGCCATTTTTTTTTTGTAAAAATGTACATTGCCGAAATACGATATTTTGCCACCTAGTGTTAAAATGTGAGTGCGACAAACGAAACGTTATGACATTTGTTTTAAAATGACCTTTTGCACCGAATATTTAGCGCATTAAAGTCCGATATGACAAATTTTGCGTGAAAACTAAATTTTTTGGGTGATTTCGCATTTGTCGTCATTTATTCGCGATCGTGAAAAGTCCATGGCCCTACAGATAAGTTGTTACCAGTAGAAGGACCCGGATGCACAGTACCTTCTCAAGGACATACCCCAATGGTACCCACTACACCACAAATGCAATTACATCTGCATTATAAAACATTTTAAAAGCATTATTTTACCCTTTATTTGTGGTTGTATTAGCTTTATTATTTATGCTTGACAGATCCACCTGAATCATTTTAGACCTTACTACCCCAAGGGGGAGACTGGTATTTTTACGCTTTCCATATAAACAAATTCTGCCTGGTAGTGATACAGATGGAAAAATGTACGTAAGAACCGGGGAAGAAACTGAAAATCTAACATCTGTACTTATTAGCCAACAGTTAGTAAGTTGAAGCTTGCACATATTTTATGCAAACTTCAAATTCTTTATTGAGCTGACGGTGCTAACAGTAAAATCTTTTTGATTAAGTACATACATTTTAAATAGCTGGTAATTGTTAAATTACGTAAATTTTGGCCTTTTTTTCTTTCTTTCTGAAATGCACTTTTTTTTTTNTTAAATAGCTGGTAATTGTTAAATTACGTAAATTTTGGCCTTTTTTTCTTTCTTTCTGAAATGCACTTTTTTTTTTTTATAATATTTGTTTTTTGAAATATGGTAACTGTTTGTAATTGTGCGACTCGTTGAAATACTACCATAAGCGCACACAGTGATGTAATTACACAATATAATTTTTCAAAGTCAGTTTCAGGAAAGTTTAGAACTACACCTTTCACTGGGTACGGTCTCATAGGACACAAGACATCAACTTTGAATTAACCTTTGGAGTTGGTCATATTACATATTGTTACAAAATGCCTGATGGGCGTATCTGAGTTCGTGAGGGATGGAGGTTGTAATAAAAATAAAAGAACTAAATTCCATTTATAATTTATTCANTGGGCGTATCTGAGTTCGTGAGGGATGGAGGTTGTAATAAAAATAAAAGAACTAAATTCCATTTATAATTTATTCACACATTTATTATTTACACCATTAAATTATCTATCTCCACTCTTACTCTTTTTATTTTGCAGTGAGCGCAATATTTAATGTCTCTTTAAACTTTAATTAACGTCCTTCTTAATGTGTCTGTTTGGTTAACATCAATTAACTGATACTCATAATTAACATGCGTTTAATCTATCTGTTGCCATCATTTGTAATGTCTTTCACTCGTGCATCTAGTCAAATAGTCTACCCTGCCAGCCGTACTCTTCACTGTTTGATACTCGCAGTCGCAGATTTCCCTTCCGCTGGTCACATCTCTTGCCGCTCGTCGTCTATCGTTCGGAACTCAGCCACTCATGTTGCATATTTATACTCTGCTGGCCTTTACCTGGAAAGTTTGACGCACCCCGAGTCACGGTTAGAGAAACTAGGGCAGCAAACCACTAGAAAATTCTTCAGATAAATACAGAAACTCAATACAATCAGGATCAGCAGCGTGCTCCGCAAAATGGATTATTGTGTCGTCTCGCTTTCTGTAACAGATATGCCGCCACCGACCTATCGCTCGCCTGTCATTCAGAACAATCCATTGACTTGCCACCGCCGCTATCATATAACTTCTCTGGCATTCACTTCCACTCGCTCGCATGGAACGAAGCAGCAAGCAATTAACATTATGATTTGCAGAAAAAAATTCCCATGGGTTGTTTTGAAATTGTTTGTGGTATCAACTATTCAGTATTTTTTTACCTTTGTACTGTATTTATTGATTATTTATGGAACAAAGTACATGTTTATAGAAATGTGTACATTTTAGTGATTATCCATATTTGTTTTGTAATGTGTAATCAGGTCATGTGTATGGTGACATTTCGGTTTGGTTATGAAAGTATATTTTTATTTCAATTTTAGTTTTGACAGTTAGTATTAATTTATAGTCTTGATGGTGGATTTGCAAATTGTCGTGTATTATTTTTTAAAAAAGTGAATTGTGGTTGTTCACTTAAACTTTTTATAGAAAATACTAAGCATATAAAATGAAACAAGAAAGTTACAAAGAGTTTAGAACAAAACTAGAGCAGTATCATAATTTAAAATGCACTGTAGTAAAATGCAGAATGTGTACTTTTTTAATTCAAACTATTATACAACTAAATATGAAATTGCTTGAGGAGTATTAAGGGAAGGGGGAAGGGGGTGCAAGAAGGGAGCAGACTTCGAAGGTATAGTAGACAGGCAGGAGCATTGCTGTTGTTTTGAGAAACAAATTTGCATGTAAGGTTTTTCAAATAAAAAATTGTAGTTAAATTAAGTGTTATGGTTAAAATTGATTGTAGTTTATAGTTAACTTTTTTTTTTATGTATCTGATTTGAAGGTTTTTAATTTTTCTGACAATGCTAAAAGAAAGTAGTGCATAAAGGTACGTTATCTAGGGCATACAGTCAATATTTAAATTTGCTTGGCTATTGAAATAATATACTTTTATTTATATCTCTTTTAACTTAAGATTTTTTTTTAATCCTCTACATTGCTGTGTAAACTGTAAAATATACCATCCTTTGATAATTGTAACTCTTCACGGTGGCCATGATGAGCACATTACATTCTATCAAGTTGGTATTCTATAATTGGTTTATCCTTATCCCAGATGATAGTATTTGACCAGTAGCATTGTGAAAAATTGTTACTAATATGGTTTGCATGTATTAATATTTAAAATTTGTCTATGTTGTCTGGACATGATTGTGGGTGGTTACAGTGAAATAATTTAAATTGGAATTAAAATTTTCCTTGCAGTTAATGCTGCAGAGAATGTCTGTACCGAAATGTACCACTGACCACCAGAAAATTAGAGTAAGTAGTATGGGGTGGCGTGATCTTGTGGTCGTAACTTAGTACATTGCAACCACTGTGTGTTTGTGCTTACAAGTAGGGTCCTTCAGTAGGAAAATAGTTCAAGCAACAAAATGTGCTAAACCACATTTTATGTGAATAGAATTTTCGTTACTGCTATCGGGTTGCTGTGAAAGTGTGTGAGTGAAAATTATTTCTGCCGGCTTTGGGGACAAATTTGATTAGTACCATCACAGTACAGCTATGTGCAAGCATTTGCACTGTGTAGACATATGCATTGCCTGAAAACACTTAAGCTTCTGAAAGTTAAACATTTTATTTTGAAAACAATACTTATAGTTTATTGTATTTGTTCAGTCATTAATTTATATAACTTGGCTTATTTCACATTTTCCGTGTCTTTTGCAGGTTGTACCTGGAAATGTACAAATTTGTGGTGCATCATATAATTAAAGTGCTTCTTGTAAATTTTTGGTGTTCATCCAAGAGTTATGATTCTTTTACTAATGTGATACCTATGAACAAGAGTGATAGTGATGACATCCTACCTATTTTTAAGCATTTTTATTTGGCTACACTGTAAACTTGTAAATATTTGAGTCATTCGTATTTTGTAGGAATTTCTGCCACAGATATTGATAAAACAAACACAGTTTACTTTTGTTATTATTTTTTAATATTCTAGTTGTTTTTTTTTTTTAACATTTTCCCTGTGTTGCAAAAGTTTGTTGCATGCATTTGGTTTGAAGTGTTACCTGACCAACTGGTCCCATGCTTTTTAAATCCCATGAAGCTTGTGTGGATTTTGAAACTCTTGAGTTTTGCAATTTGTTAGTCGACATATCTTTTACCAAGTATATGTTTGGAGATGTGTGAACTTGCCTTTAAAGTCTGGATTAGTGGCGATCATATTTTGATTCAAGATTGATTGCTTTTGTGCACTGTTATATGCCATTTGGAGATATGTACAGTAGTAATCAATAATTATAAATAATGTGTAATTCAGTTCCTTAATGAACAATAATTGTTTTGCACTTGTAAGTAATTGACAATTTAAAAATGTTTTCATAATTCTGTACTTAATTTAGAAGTACAGTATGAATTACCATTGGGGAGTGTGAATTATGTTTTCGGACTTTGGGAANGGGGGGGGGGGTAATATACATGTAGAATCTTTTATCTTTGAACATTTGAGAATGAAAGAAAACTGCGTAATGATAATGTGTGTGGTTTTGTAGAAGATTTTATACATACATACAACGGGTTAAGAACCTGACTCTGTTATACAGAAGCATTGCATTAAATATTTACAAGTTTTTTGGGGATGGAGTGGCTTAAATTAAGACATTAAATACAAAAAACAAAAATTTTAGAATATGCACCTTATCTGCTTTTTTGATATTATTTGGCACAGTAGACAGTGAGATAGCGTGGGATGTGTGTGCACAGGTTTTTGTATTATACTGCTGGACGCTGTGCATTATAGTGCACCACAAAGAAACAATGTAAATAGGGAGAGTATGGGCTGGCATGCACTTGTTTACATGTAGGTGCATTTGCATTTGAGCTCTAGACAAGGCAGTGATGCTACAAGCACCGACCAGTGGTTGTAGACACTGGCATGCAGTCAAAGCCACATTAATACAAGACACGCCAGACAATACCAAGCAAGCGTACAGAGTGGAGAAGAATGCCGGGAAGATGCCAAAGATGTCACTTTACGTAACTGACTGACTTAGAGAGAGGACGCAATATTGGGCTGAAAACCACAGGGTGTTCGTATTATCGTATAGCCCACCATGTGGAACGTTCCAGACCATACCGTCCGGCACTGTTGGGAACAGCCGATACATGAAGGCACCCACACACAGAGGACCAGCTTAGGATGGACAAGATCAGCTGCCAGTTGAGAGGATAGACAGATCGTGAGCCAGGCGAGGAGGAGTGCCATGGCAACCAGGTCTATGATATCGACCAGTGTTGGGGCTCCAGTATGCCCATCAACCATTTCCAAATGCATTGCGGAGATGAATCTGGGATCCCACCGCCAGTTACGTGTCCTGTCGTTAACTCTACAACAGCGGTGGCTCCGTTTGTAGTGGTGCCAGTGCCACTGATCGGATTTGTTAGCAGTTCATGTGACTCGTGGGGAACTCTTAGTCCCTTGTAGAAGCCACATGGAGAACCTATAGTCTTCCAGACTTGTTGGCACAAGCACCATAGTGTGCCAGTCACAAGTTAATTTGTGAAGACCAGACTGAAAATCATCGCATGGGGGAAATATTTACTAATGGGTGTTTCTGGAGTTTGATGGTGTCAAAACCTTTTCTTCCCAGACGGCTGGGAAGCAGGTGTCGTCCACTTGGCGGGGTTGTTTCTGGGAGCGTTATNAGTTCAAATAGCCAAATGTTACCAAAACAACTTATTTTTCAAAGGTTAGTTTCAAAACTTCTGAAGAAACCGTGAATGGACTATACTTCCTAGTGTAGCTTACAGGTGAAGATCTGATGGAGTCTATTCCCTACCCTCTGGTACGGAGCTGTGGTGCAAGTGTAGCTGAAGGCCTGGGTTTGTATGTGTATCCCAAAAGTATGGTTTCAATATCTTGACATGGGATATGCAGTTGCAAAATATTTCGCAGCATGTTGCAAAGCTAGTGGATAAAAAAAAAAGAAATATTAAGGTTACATTTACAAATAATGCTAGCCTTGAGGGGATAGCTAAGTTCATTGTGGAGTCGAACTAAGTTGTTCTAGTGGTGATTATGCTACTCTGTTATCTGGTCTAGGTTACTGTAATTATGTGCAGTTAAAAAAAAAGTTCATAAGTGTTTGGCAACCCCTACTCGGGTCAAAATAGAAGCTGCTGCAGGGTGTATAAATTTGTTTGATACATTTACAAAAATCACAAAAGAAGAGGCTAGGATAAGCCATTCAATTGTTGTTCTTGAGGTTACAAGTCCAGGGTAAATTCATCTTGCTTTACAATAGTGACTCAGGTAAGACTGCTGTTTAAAAAATTTACAGTTGGCTTTCATACTTTGAAATTGACGAAGGTGCCTATAGCCAAAAAAGTAGTTACACAATGTGAAACAAGTAGTACTCTTAGTTTAAAAATGTTTTCAGTTTGGTAAGGCACAGTAAGTGAACACAAAAAGAATGTGGTCATTAAGAGCACAAAAATTACGTGGTCAAAAAAATCCACATTTTGAAAGTGGGATACAGGTGAATTTGAATTTCATGGAAATTTACTAAGTCGAAAGATAATAACATTTACACTGAAGAGCCAAAAAAAAACAGGTATAGGCGTGCGTATGCAAATAACAAAGGTATGGAACCAAACAGAGTAACACGATGCGGTCGGCAGCTAGATCGGTTACTGCTGCTATAATGGCAGGTTATCAAGATTTAAGTGAGTTTGAACGTGGTGTTATAGTCGGCGCACGAGAGATGGGACATAGCATCTCCGAGGTAGCGATAACATTTGGATGTTCGCGTACGACCATTTCACGAGTGTGCCGTGAATATCGGGAATCCGGTAAAACATCACATCTTCGACATCGCTGCGGCCGGAAAAAGATCGTGAAAGAACGGGACAAATGGCGACTGACGAGAATCATTAAACGTGACAGACGTGCAACCCTTTCTCAAATTGGTGCAGATTGGATTTGTGGACTGCCCTGCCGGATTCATGGTGTGAAATGCCTCTTGCATACCTTCAGACATTAGTTGAGTCCATGCCATGTCGTCTTACAGCACTTCTGCGTGCTCGGGGGGCTCTACATGATATTAGGCAGATGTACCAGGTTTTTTGTCTCTTCGGTGTACATACATCATGACGTTAATACAAACAACAGTACTTTGTGAGTTAACAAGGGAATTATTTCCACATGGAAATGATTTTCTTGGTTAGCAAGTTGTTTGAGTTGTACAGATTTTCTCAATAGACAGTTAGATCTAACTTGAGTTTAGTTACAAGTGAACATATTGGAGGGAGTTTGATTACATAAGTAGCCATTAATACTAGCTGCATGATTATGAACAGACTGAATCATTCTAGCATGAGATGCATTACTATACATTCACAGAATTGAACAATAATGGTGTTGGCAGTAGGCACAGCTTGGTTTTCGGGCATTCCTTTAGTCTAGGGTTTCATTAATAGGCTGATTAAAAACTTACTTGGGTGAATGAGTGAGTGAAGAGATTTCGGTGGCTCTTAACTTCGAGGTCTTGAGAGCCGATTTGACACAAGGGGATTTCACTTCATAACACTTCCTATTCTATGCTCTTAACTATCTAAACTTATGATGACTAACTAAACTACTTCACTACCCTAACTCTCACACTGACACGTAGACGGGGCTGGTTCATACGGCGAGATGGGGGCTCTCGGCTGGTGTGACATTGTAGGGGGCAATGTTGACACACAGAGTCTGTGGCTGCTGTAAGCAGGTGAGGAGTTACATAGGTAAACTTCTCGCACAGTCTTTTTCGGGGCGGCTCGCCATCTGAAGGTCGGGACTCGGCGCCACTGCGTTTTGTGGTAGTGTCTGGGCCTTTCTTTGACATCGGCGTGGCACACACTCCAAGGTGGTCTTCTACGCTGCGGCGGTACGTAGCTAGGCTCAGCTGGTGGCGGTGGTGTCACTGGGTCAGTAGGCCAGGGGTCAGCGACCCGCTGCCTGAAGGTTCCGGTTTCGGCCTGCAGCCCTTCCCCGCCTGGAGGGGGGTTTGTCCCCTGCCTCCATGATCGTTGGAGAAGGGGGCAGAGTCGGCGCTGGTAGGGGCAGCGCTCGCTGCTCCCTGCTCTTGATTGACCCACCAGGGGTAGGTCCGTGTGCGTTCTTCTCCCCCTGGTTGGCGCTGGCTCCGACGAAGGTGTGCGCTGCAACTCTGGGGATGGTGGTGGCGTGGAGGGAGCAGGGGCCTGTGCGTGGGGGGAAGCTGGGGCACCTCGCCATCTGCTGGGTTGCTAACAATCACACAGCAGTGTTCTGGTTCTCTTCGCGGTGGTAGCGGTGTGCTATGCATCGTCTCTTGTTTTATCTCTGGGTCTGCGGCTTTCTTTACATTTTAAATTCATTGGTTCCTCCTTCATCTGTTTCCCTTGCGGGTGGTTCTGAGAATAGTTCAAAGCTGAACTCCCCATCATTGACAGGCGTTTTCTCACGCTGCTCCTATGAATTAAGTTCTGTTGTCGCTCAGGATACAGCTGGGGATAAACTCCCTCTCCATCACATCTGTTATTGTTCTAGTATCTGCCTTAGTGAGGACATAGGCTTTGATCCACCTTGAAAATAAATAGGGGATTACCGAGATGTATTGTTTCCCTTTCTAGGAGCGGAGGTACGGTCCCATCGGATCCACAGTGACTGTCGTCCATGCCCGAGTAGGTCAACGTGAAATTGCTGCTGTCTTCAAGGCTCCATGGGTTTTAATGCTGGTGCAGAATTGGTATTTGCTGAACTAGGCCTCCACGTCTCTACCCACCCCATCTCAGGTGCACCTCTGGCTAAGCTCTTGGAGTGTCTCCAGTACTCCAGGGTGTCCTGTGTGGGAGTGTTTGTGGTGGTAATAGTAGCAGACATCCACTCTTAGGCTGTGTGGCACCCTCAACTTCCAGTCTGTGGTGTTGTGGTTAAGCCCACACACAACCCTGCTCTTCTTTGAAATGGTTAGGGTACTTGGCTAGTAGGTTCTAGATTTCTGGGTCAGCTTGCTGCTGTTCTGCAAAGATGTCTCGACTGAGTTGGGCCTCCATTTGCTACACGTATTCTTGTGTGTTCCCCTTCTTTTTGTGTGGGTTTATTTTTGAGGGAGGATCCTTTCCCAGTATTCCAGGTCAACTGCATCCTTGTGGGGTTTGGAACTCTATAGAGAGCATCTAGTAGATTGTTCTGCTTCCTCGGGCAGCACTGTATAGTGAAGGTGAATTCCTGCAGCAGGAGAGCCCAGCGGCCTAGCTTGGACGTGGTGGCACAGACTGTATGTAACCATGTTAGTGCTTGGTTATCCATTTGTAGGTGGTACTGGAATTTCTTGAGGGCTCACATTACTGCCAGGCATTCCTGCTCACTCATTAGAATGGTACCTTTTCTCCTTGCCCGATAGGAGGGTGCTTGCATAGCTTATCACCTGTTGGTTGCCTTCCTGTGTTTACTAGAATAAAACAGCCCCTAAGCCAACTCCACTGGCGTCTATATAGAATCAGAGGTAGGTTGGAGAGTGACCGATAAAGTGTGTCTGGCAGACTGGATTTGTCCTTGAACCTCTGGAAGGCTTTTTTCTCTGTCTCCGTCCATCTCCAACTCTGGTCCGTACATAGGAGGTTATTCAATGGTCCTATGAGCTTGGTGATATTGGGAATGAAGACGCATAGCCAGTTGCAGAGCCCAAAAAATTTCCACAACTTTTTCCTGTTCTGGGGAGCTGATCCTTCAGCTATGGCTCTGATCTGCTCGGTCTAAGGTTAGCTCCCTTCGAGAGTGGCTCTGTGCCCCAATAAATCAATTTCCGTTTTCCTGATGTGACATTTCAACAGCTGGCACGTGAGGCAGTGGACCTTGAATTTCTCCATGACTAACCGTAGATGATGCTGGTGCTCTTGCCAGTCCGTGGAGAATATTATGATATCCAGGTATGTGTGGTAGAACTCCCTGATGTAGCCAGTCAGAACTACTGCAGCCATGAGATGTTTGAACATGGCGGGTGCTTTCTTAAGGCCAAAGGGAATGAACTTTCTCATTGGGAAAGTGAAGATGGTGTATGGCCGTGGGTGCGGGTGTACCGGTATCTGCCAATAGCCACATCGCATGTCGAGGGTGCTGAAGATTTTGGCTTCTCCGAGAGCCTTGAATGTGTGCCCCAAGAAGGAACTACTGGCATTCGTAATTAGGTTCAGGTCATAGTTGACGCAGAACCGTAGAGTGCCATCTTTCTTTGGTACCAGGACAACTCAAGCATTGTAAACGGAGTTTGAGGCCTTGATGATGTCCAATTGTTGCATTTTCTCTATTTTTTGTTCAATAATTGCCTTCCTTTTGGCTGAGACCTCTCCTGGCCAGTTATGTATTATCTGAGGGCTGGTTAGGGGGATTTTGTGTGAGATTGTGGCTGTCTGGCATAGCGTACTGCAT
The DNA here is from genome assembly GCA_002778355.1 of Clitarchus hookeri. NCBI lineage: Eukaryota > Metazoa > Arthropoda > Insecta > Phasmatodea > Phasmatidae > Clitarchus > Clitarchus hookeri. Next base: position 457,747 of record NQII01000330.1, on the reverse strand, counting down.
TCGAACATATGCCGGTGCTCTTGAATGATCTAGGTCAGTTGTTCCACCGCTTCCCCTTGCAGCTGGTGGTTCAAGTTTTCCCCGATGATTGGTTACTGTAACTCTGGATCAGCAAATTTCCACCATGTTACTGCTTTACTCGTCATTGCGCCAAGGTACGTTCTAACCCTGTAGGCAGTTGATAATAACTTGCTGTTCCGACAGCCATGGTTGCCCCAAGATGGCAGTCTCTCCCGGCTCCTCAGTGATGTGGAATTTGGTGGTGATCGCAGTGTCAGCGAATTTCAGGGTCAAAGTGATTTACCCTTTGGTAGGAAGGCAGGCCCTCTTCTGGGCCATGTAGTTTGTGGTGTTTCTGGCGGGCTGAATCCGATTCCCGAATTTCTGCAGGACTGCTCTCTCTCTCTTCTGTATAAAATTTACTTTGGTGGCTGTATCCAAGGTCGCCAGGAGGTTCATCCCGATGAGTACTTACATTCGTGGGGGGGNATGACTACCTTCTCTTGAATGACTGCCACTCGTAGGGCCTCCTTCACTTTACTGGAGCCCCTGCCTCTACGAGCTTCCTGACATTCTTGTTTCTCTGAGCCTTGGTGGTTTTTGCTTCATTTATGGGCACCTCTCCCCCCTTCTCTTCCGTCTTCCTGATCGGACCCCTCTGCCTGCCCTGGATTTTCTTTTGCAGCACTGGGCAATCCCTGTGAAAATGCTTGACAGGGCAGTGCCAGCACATAGATAGCATAGGCGTAGGGGCAGCGGCAGGTTCTGACCATCTCCCTCGTTTGGATGCTTCGGTGAAGGCAGTTTCTCCTGTTGTGGTGGGTGCAGCTTTGGGTCGAGCCTGAGCTCTCCGGATATTTTCTATGTCAGACTCTCACTCATGCTCTTCTCACGAGTTCCTCTAGTGTTTCTGGTCTGCGTCTAGTTCGTCTCGTCTGGGATGCACTCATTGATAAATAAGACCTTATGACGGATGAACAGTTCTGCCTCTTTGTTATCCTTCTGGACCCGGGCATACAATTCATTAGTGAGTTGTGCTACTATGCGAGGACCCGAGAAATGTGCTATCAGCCATTTAGCTAGTTTGTCTCAATTGGTGACAAACTCCCCGTATTCTGCCACCCTTTTCGGGCATCCCCTTGGAGTTGGGCTTTCGCATTTGGTACCCATAGGACTTTATGTTGATGTGGCCTCTTGAATTCAATTATGCATGCTTGGAGGAAACTCCTAGGATCCTCTTGCGGTTTTCCCGTACATTTGAGCAACTGTAGTTGGTCAAGGACCGGTGGTTGAAAGACTGTGGCAGGTTCTGGTCAAGGTGGTACCCACTCTGGTGCAATTATGCAAATTGGGCATTTAAGGATTAGATCTTCTAGGGTCCCTGGCCGTATCCTCCAATCAGAGGCAGAGAAGGTGGTATCAGCGGGCACTCATGGCAAGCTATTCGGTAGATGCTTATCCCCTGGCAGTTAGTGTAATCACAACAGCAATGTTGGTCTCTGCAGTTCGTGCATCGATACTCTAATACATCTGTATCCTTTCCCTGGTCCTCTCATCCCAGACATGCATAATGAAATAAGGCATTGCAATCCGTGCATGTTATATAGCGTTGGTAGGTTCCTGGACACTCTTCCGTAGTACAGGTTTGCCCCACACTCTCCCTGGTATTTTTGGTTGAGGCCATACTAATTGCGACTGTGGGTGCTATGGGTGTTAAACTTGACTCCTCGAAGTCGGTATCATGGTGCAACAGTAGTGGCCCGAGAGGCTTTCCTTGGAGGCTTACTGGTCTTGAGTATTGTTCTGCATGTAGCCTCGACTGGCCCCATGTTGGGCGCCAAAAAAGAAAAGCTTGAGTCCCCTTTTAATGGGGGTTTCCTGAGTTTCATAGCATGTAATCCTTTCCCCCCAGACGGCTGGGAAGCAGGCATTGTCCACTTGATGGGGTTGTTTCTGGGAGCAGAATTGGTTGCCTTTGGCAGTTCTATAATGGCCGTCTGGGCATGGAGAGGAGCACTAGTTGGTGCTGGCCAGGTTTGTCTTCTGGAGGATGTGTAGCTGGTCCAGAGCTCCAGGCATTGAACCACCTTTTTTACAGCTGAGGGCTGTTTATAAGCTACTGCCTTCTTAGACGGAGTGGGAGGCAGTGGCGAGAGTGCAAAGAACGTGCCAGAGCAGCTGGAAGTGTAAATCTCTGCTTCTGCTGGACGAGCTAGTCGTACCCCTTCTGCTGAGCTGCTGCCTCTCTCTCCCAGGAATACACCCAGTTGGCATTCTGCCTGTCCTCTACCAGGCCTCCAATCAGGGCTAGTCCCAGATTGGCAGCTTTATCCCGCCCGGCTCTATGGCAAGGCATAAGGGGGAAAGATAGCATAGAGAGGATGACAGTGGGTGTTCCGAGGGGGCGGGCACGGCCTGAGAGGAAAAAGGAATGAACAGGTGAGAGTGGTAGGTAGGCCTTACTACTGGCCTCCAGCAAGTATGTTGGCGGGTAGGTAGTCGCCGGCAGACCCAAGCACTTAACTGAAGGTGTCAATAGCGGGAAAAGGTGCGACCACTCGTGTTACTCAGAAAGGTGGGAAATCGCCATAGATCAATCATCACGAAGAGACTGAGCTCCCTGACAGAGGTGGATGTTGGTTTTCTGCAAGTACGTTGGCTGGGCAGGAAGTCGCCGGCAGACCCAAGCTCTTACAGAAGGGTGTAATAGTCAAGTGGGCCGCTGCTCCGCAGAGACGGGGCTCCCTATGGGCGAGGGAGGAACAGGGGGCGGCAGTACGTGCCTGCTCTTGCAAGAATGTTTGCAGTTCACTGGTACGAAGCAGAAGACAAAAGGAGGTAGGTTTAGAGTAAATAGTAGCTGTTTGTGATAAATCAGCCAAAATTGGTTTGTCTTTGTCTGTTTATTGCTGAAAAGGTACACTCACGTAACCAGCCTCTACCCTGACTATGGCCTGAAGGGCCAATCCTAGGTTGCCAGCTGTAGTGATACCTAGTCTTAGAAGACACTGGGACAAAGGTTACCCCAATGGTTGGCACTTGGACTCGTAAGCTCTAAGAGCATGGCTAGCTGGGTAGCAGAGAAGCATGGAAGACTTTGGTGAGCTGACGGGCAGCATGACGTTCTGAGACTGGTGCACTAGTCAGCCAGTAGTAGGGGAAGTTGGTAATTCTTCAAAAGTTGGTGTCTGTTCGTGGCTGGGCAGTGACAGTCTGCAACAAAGCTGCACAAGTCAGCCTCGAACTAAAGACTGCGGGTCCAATGTATACCCGGAATACAGGGCTGGCGTGGGGTGGCGGAGAGATAGGTGGCGAAGAAGCGGTGGGAGATGGACGAACATGGTGGAAGTTTGGCTGCGATTCCCCTCTGCAGCCAGCAGCTGGAGGGGTGAGCTGGACTGTAGCTATCCCTGAGCTTTGTAGCAGGGGCACTCTGTGTCCTGTACGGCCTAATGTCTCTTCTTGAGAGGGGCCGCAGCTAGGGCGAGGCTGGATCCAATCAACGACGTAGCCCGTGGCATGTCAGTGGTACTATCAGAAAGTTTATTTAGTATCCAACAAAAAATATTTTCATGTCACAAATTTAGCATTACATTACACATGCAGTTTTCTTTTTGATCAAAATTTGTTCACAGAAGTACACACAAAACTTAGCCACAAAACTTAGCAGGCATGTAAAATTTTAATTTTTTTGTAGTGAATAAATTTATGTAGTCACAATTGTACACCAATAACATTTAACTGTTTTTTTTTATAATGCTACAATCCGTGTGTAGAAACTAAGGTGTTTCAATGTTGCTGTGTAAAGGTTTCTTACTTTAATTTACTTTTCTTTTTCAGATTGTTTATGGTTAGCAGTCGTAATAAATCTTTCATTTGTTTATTTTAACATTGCTATTTTTAATTTTAACTGCACACTGCGATGTGTAGTAACACCGAATGTGTACTTTTTTAATAACTTCAGAGAACATCACAGCCCAGTGGTTTGCTGTTGTGTGAATTGGTCACTTCCTAACAGTGCAGGTCTAAAATTCTGTGACCTGTAGCAAATGCAAAGGTAATTGTGCATTTGTGTGAGTTGTAAGCTCTGACCTAAATCATGAAGACTGGTTAATTCACTCGTAAGTGATGTGACTGTTGTCTCACCTAACCAATTCTCAGCATGCAGCTTAACTTCATGGCCAGAATTGGTGCTGTCTTCTTGTGTTATCTTGGTTTATAGATAAATGATGCAGTACAATATAAATGTTCATATTTCAGTATTTCACTAGAATTTGTTCGTACTATTATAAATTTCAAATAAAATTGTAAGACAGACAGCTATTTTAAATATTATAATTAATTAAAAGTGTCTGTATTCCATTGACAGTCTCATTTGAAATTTTCAACTAAAAGCATGGTACATATAAACCATATTTTGGAGAATGTTACCTCTCTGTGAATTACATGGTGTTTCTAGTATTTTATCTTAAAGATGTTAAAGAGTCTAAAATTATTTTGTATTTTTTTAGCATGTTACTGTACATCCCATTTCTTTATGATATGAAATATTAGTTGGAAAAAAGTATGATGATTGAGGAAAATGAGTTTTCAAAAATAAATGATATAAACATTTTTTTGTGTGTGTATATATTTTTTTTTTCGTACAAAATTCTAAATTTAAAAAAAAACATATGATCAGGATACAGCTGAAAATAATAGTTTACATTATTAGAATGTATCGTTATGAAAACTATTTTTTGTAAATTTGTTTTGCAGTTCACCCATCTTTCTATTTTAATTTTTTTAATAATTTTTAATGTAATAATAATTAAAAGTTTAATCCAGTTTCGAATTTCAAAGAAATTGTACAATACTTCTCTCAAGACTTAAATATGTACTGTAGCTGAAACCATACTTTGTTTTAAAATAACTTTTCAAAATTTATACAAACCAAAATTTAACTAAATTTTTATATTTATGCTAAAAAAAAACATAATGAATATTATTTTTCAGAGTGATTTGGTATTTTTAGAAAGTTATTATCAATATCATGTTATGAAACCATAAGAAACCTCTNTTTCCATTGTCAGTGATCAGTTGCTTGAAACGAGATCATTTTAATACGTTGTCATGATAATTATTTAACTGCAATTTTTTTATATGGCATTACTAATCTACATACACTGTCCTATTGGCGTACTAAGGCACTGGCCATTTTATCCATTATTGACACACATGTCTAACACCCTAAAAGTTGTCTGTAGTTATTTCCAGCTGAGAAAATGACCTGCATTTTGGAAAAACCCAGACGATACAACCATATAAGCTAATTAAGGCAATGGAAACAGGAAAACCCACAGGCTGAAGAAGAACCAGTGAAAAATGACAAACAAACATCCCAATTATGTTCACCAGCAGAGAAAAGCTCAGCTGAACAAGAAATGACTGACAACCCAATATAGAGGTTGTGAAGGAAACTGACATCNAACCAGCAGAGAAAAGCTCAGCTGAACAAGAAATGACTGACAACCCAATATAGAGGTTGTGAAGGAAACTGACATCCACTACCTCCCATCAGTGACATAGTGTCGAGGTGTTAACTTTCCCATTAAGTCCACAAATCAACATATTTTGTTACACAATGAGCACATTTTGACAATTAAAAGTTCCAATAGTTCTAGAAAATTAATGGTTAACTTTCAGATACACAATAGTACATAAGCAAAAATATTATTTATCTTTCTATCTACACCAGATGACCGTGCCAACAAGATTGTGCTGCTGAGGTAACAGAATCAATTTGGAAAACGCTGCCAAAATGTTAACTTACGAAACTTTGTATATAAATTTGTGATTTTACATAATGAGAAGAGAAAACGTTACATATTTACAAGAAACTGCAAACTCATGGTTGGCTCGGTAGTGTAGACACTGGGCCTCCCACCACTCATGTCCTTAGTTTGATCCCAGGCCCCAACGGGTGGGAAGTTTATGACCATGGGCTTACACATGGGAAATGTGATGGAAAATGCAGTCACGTGGAGGTTTCCTCAAGGTACTCCCATTTCCTGTTCCACCTTTATTCCATCACTGCTCCATCCCCACCTCATGCATTAATCTGGCTAGACAAGAATGACAAGTGTGTTTCTCTTGAAAGGCAACCAACTTCCCAAATGTGTCTGACTCTCCTCTCGTCCACAATGACCTTGCCAAAGCTGTGAACACTGCAGATTTACATTTACACTTAACAAGCAATGGCAAGAATAGCAACTACCAGACGTAACAGCTGTAGTTCCATTAGGCTGCATCAGGCTTGATAAATGAAACACTTGTTTGACATGCATAACCAATCAAATCAATAACATTTACATTTAATTCAGATTTGTTCAAATTTTCTTGGCCTTTATTATTTGTAGGTACATTATTATTTTGTATTTAGACCAGAGTGAAAATGTGAGGGTTGCCTTATATTTGCTGTTGCATCTAAGCGTAAGTAATGATACAGATGTGCTCCACAGGGAAATATTGTCTCATCAAATAAACTGTTCATGGAGGAGTTTGAAAATTCTTACAGTTGCTAAGCACCCCTCAGTCAGCTTTCTTTCATATTCCAAAATTCTTAGTACTATAAAATCATACATGTATTAGATTTTTATAAAACTTGTTTGTTTATAAAAATTTATTTATGGAATGGTGGATTAGTGTTTTACCATGCCAGTTAGGCACATAATTACTGTATGTATCAGTTATAATTATTTTTCACTTTGTAATATTATGAACAAATGTTTGACTTTTTATAAACATCCTTTCACAAACAAAATGTATTGCACACATTGAGTGTATGTTCTATCAAGACTTTGACTTAAACTTGACAAGTTTGCGAGTGGTAGTGTGTTCTTCATATTAGACTAAATTAATGCAATTTTTATAGTTTGGACCTATAACATTACATATTATTGACAAATGAGGCCAATTAAGGATTTAAAGAAAACTTTATTAGAAATAGCAATATTGGAAGTATAAGTTGTTAATGTTTCTACAAGACAGTGCCTAGCCATTTTATCAAGTTTTAAAATCAAACATGTTAACATAAGTTTAATGAAAACTATGCAAACTCATTGAGAAACGTGCATTATACATAAATTTTCTTGGGTAATTACATTTACTGTACATAATTTAAGGGAACACAATTTTAAGCATGTTTTGTATAAATTTGAAAATATCTTGCAATTTTTCACAAGTATAATTTTGATGTCAGTGATTGCAGACTGCATATTTGTTATATCCTCATTTGGGTTGACTGAAGGATGATGCTATATTGTGTGACTGGACCTAATGAAATGAGTTGATACAAGCTTTGTTGTTGGCGGCTATGATTGGCACTACTCCAGTAGAATACATCCTTCACGTTTGAATTTTTGTGTTTTGTGTGACCAGTATCAAGAAGCTTGTAATGACGCAGTATGCTTAAATTTTCGGGACACGGGTGTAAAATTCTTTCGTGTGTATTTAGCTTTGGAAAGCTTTGTAATATTTTGTCAGGTTTCAAGTTAAAGCCGCGGTGGCTAGTTTCCCGTGTTTGTTTGTCGAGCAGACGTGTGAACATCTGCTGTTTACGTTGTAACAGGAGTCAGTTTACCGTCTAGTTTGGAAAGTTGTTGTTTTGGTTATGCGGCCGTTTCGGGCAGATGCCGGAGGCCATGCGCTTATCTTAGGAGAAGGGGGAGATAGACCTGCCTAATATATACTGGTGGTGCCTATCGCCTGGAGAGAAAGTCACCAACCGTTGAAGAAGACGCGTCGGGCGTGAGAAGACGCACCAGTCCGAAAGGGCGTGGGTCGTTAGGGTGCCAGGAGGGAACGAACATCCCTCCTGCCTCAGTAACTTAGTCGTGCGATGTAAGTTTGAGACATTAATAAACCGTAAACTACTGTGGCGCTGTTTTCTGCACTGGTATAACTGATTGTGAAAGTTCGTACTCTGTAAACTGGAAAGTCGTCTGTGCACTGTGAAACTTCAATGATAAATAAAGTATAAAGCAAACTAATCTGGAACTTCTTCTTTTTAATTAATCGGCGTCACCTGGTACTGAGTCTCGTATTCTACCTATGAGCAAGCCGTGGCAACGTAAACATTCGGCAGGGTAATACTTCCGCAACATTACAATATGGCGCCCAACTGTGCGGCTGCATTATCTTAAATACGGTATTATTATAAAGACGGAACATTACAAGCTGTTATTGGTGTTACAGTTAATAATAAATACGTTCAGGAAATAAAATAAGACTGGCAGATTTAGACTACGGTCATAACGAGACACAGAACTTCTTCTCTTCAAATTACAAATACATAGTCACTTTGCATGTCAAACTATGTTTTATAAAGATATTACAGTTCAAAAAAAGGGACATTTTTGTGTTCATTAGGGTGTGCCTGGACACACCCTGTGTGCGCTCCTGTGATTCAGTTCTAGACGTGCAACAACAGAAACTAGTTCTTTTAGCAAATGTGATCAAACGTGGCTGTCGAATGAATTTACCAAAAAAAAAAAAACAAGTGTAGACCACCTATGTGACCACTGCCATAATTATGTGTTTGAATTGATAATACTGAGTGAGCAGTGCAGCACTGCTCCAACAAAAAGTATCAGTGGAATTATCAAATTCAGTTTGTAGCTGCTCCCATCCTGCTCCTTATGCAAAAAAAATTTGCCTGCCTGAAAATTTTACAAAGTAAAAATATTATTTGTGCAAATGCAAGTGCAATGTCTGAAAAAAATTTTTTCATAATTTTGGTTATTCTTACATAATTTGATACTGTAAAATAATTTCAGTCCATGAAGTCATGAGCAGTTCACCTTAAGGTGCAAGTCTGACGACCGTATTTCTTCTTCAACAGAGCTGTACGTAATGGTACAAAAATAAAGTTCTTCTTTCAGTTCTTTGCGAGTACATAATTCCCACGTCTGTCTTGCGTGTTTCACCAGTCCACGAGCATACAATCTTAAGACGAATCATACCGCTATAGCTTGGTTGCAAACACATTGCCAATTTGTTTAGTGTGCATTGTGCTTTAAGATCACAGATGACGGCTTTGCACCAGTTGGTGGAGCATTTCATAATATAGCTTGCACTATGTGTACCTTTTGTAACAAGTTCCTCCTTATATATATATATTTTTTTTAATATTTAAATGTTTTGTAATGCTGTGTAAACAAAATGTATTGAAACTTCTGTTACCTGCGACAAAATTAATGTAAGTAAATAAATCCAAAAAACAAGTTTAAATAAACTTTTTTTTAGCAACATTAACAGTTGCGCAGAAAAATAATTTTACAGCAAAACTTAAATTAGATATAGTAATGCAGACCTAAATATTTTATGTGCCTGTTTATTTTGTTTACGGATTACATTGTAACCTTTCGTATGTCACTTGCAACTGCTGTGTGATTTAAATGTTTTCAATTGCTACGTACAGAAATATGCCACATAGTATTGAATCGAAACTACTGCACTGCTTGTAAATAATAATTTCATTGTTAGCTCTGCATAATAGTATCATTAAGCTACTGCATTACTGGATACAAAAATGGCATTTTTCATATTGCTCAAGAATTACTAGTTTCAGTAAAGAAATTTTACCTTAATTTATATATATGTTTTGCAATTTTTTAAGGTGTAATTTTTTGTTTGTTGCCAAAATTCTTGCTTTATTTTTCACATTTGCAGAAAGTAACTGACAGTTAATTTATGAGAGAGTATTGTGTCGTAATCGCACACATCGTTCATTTAAATTGGTTTAATTGTGTATGTATACATATGTTAAAAGTATGTGTGCATAAAAAACTTTTTGTTTTATGAAAAGTGGTCTTGGTTGTAAAATCAAATATAAATTCAAAATTCAGATAAGCAATAAAATTGCTAGTTTTTTTTTTAATTGTTTTGCATGTATGTATATTTTTAACTTCATAGCATTAACAAAATGTTAATAAATAAAATAATAAGATGTGGATCTGTACAGAAATATGTTTTTTGAAAAACTTCATTTTAGTGTACCAAAACTGAGAAAAAAATTCCCAACACTATAGCTTGTGTTATGCAGACCTGAACTCCATTTTTAATATTTCAAAAATGTGATACTTTGAGAGTTTTGGTTTTTTTCACGGCAATTGGTAACCTGTCCAGGTGTTCCGAGCACGCACACCTCCCGAAGCCATCGACTTAGTTTCGCGCCTGCTAGAGTACACTCCTTCTTCGCGCATCTCTCCCCTTCAAGCGTGTGCTCACACTTTCTTCGATGAGCTGCGAGAGACCAACACACGGCTCCCCAATGGACGAGAGCTTCCTCCGCTTTTCAACTTCACTGAGCAAGGTACACCTTAATATATTATGTGCATGAGATAACTTATGAAGGTACTGTAAAATTTCAGGGCTTTTACTTTTACAGGATTGTGCACACAGTAAATTAAAGCTAGTTACTGTAAATTTGATCATCATGTATCCATTCTTGGAGTAAATTTTGAATTAATTTTTTGTGCAAACTTATATTGGGTTTGTGTCAATTTTCAAGTGGTGATTCACATGAATAGTGCATATTAGCAGAAATAATTTGTTTGGTTTAGAGTTGTATGTTAAGTGTGGCAACTTCTTCGTAATGTACAGCAGGCAGCGATTTTCAATCTGATGTGAAACTTGCAAGATTACATGCTACAAATTTGTGTACATCATAAAATAATATTTAGGAAGATTTCAGCTAAATGAATCAAGAGCATTTTGAAAAGCAAAGATTTTGGCACTAGTATCCCTATTCAGTTTGCAAAAATATGTTTATAAATTATTACCTTAGGGCAAATACTTGACTGATATATTAATAACTAAAGTCCATCATTATGTAATTAGGGTAATACTGCCATAAAAACATCACTTAAAAAAAAAAAGATCATAGGTGTCACCTATCTGCAAAATCAAAAATAAATTAGATTATGTGCTGTGTGCATGGAAAACAACTCCCTCTGCCTTTTTTTAACAGTTAAAAACTTAACTTTTTTTTTCTGCAACAGATGCAGAAAATAAAATATATTTACTTAAAGGAAATTCAGTGAAATTTCACAAAACGTTTGTAGTTAGTGGTGCAATTGTTGGAGGGGACTGTGGTATGTATAGTTCTTTGCTGTTTCCATTTATCCCATCTGTTGCTTACCCCCTGCTGGCACTTGTTCATCGGTGGAAGTCTCTTCTTAAGCAAGAGAAACTGGTTCTGGTTTTTCAAGGTTGCCATGCAGTTTCAGTGAGGCATCCCCAAAGAATACATTACGGTCCCAATATTACCAGGTAAGGAGATCACAGGATTCTCAGGCCACTGTATATATGCAGACTGCTCATTTATGAGTGCTTGGACTGATGAGCAAGGTCATGTTGGTCCGATGGTGTGCTTCTTGGAACAGCTTGGCTCCCATGCTAACCCCACTGGCCTTTGTCTGGAGTATTGTTGCTAACTGTGATGCAGGATGACAATCTGGGTGTCTGTAAAACCTTCTGTGATATTTTTCAGTTATTTAATTCTTGGTCTCTTCTTCATAGCCTGTTTGGCAAGTCTAGAGTATGTAATCTCACAGCATGTTACAGATGCTGAGGAATGAGTGTAGTTTCTTATTAGTTCGAGGCACCTCAGCATCTAACACCATATTGACAGGGGTGTATGATGATGGAAAGGGGGGGGGGGTATATATCCCTTTAAATCCTAAACAGTCTACCATTTCCAAGAAAAGGAAGAGAGAGAGAGAAAACACAGTCGTAATATTGACGTGAATAGCTATATTGGTCACTGCGTAGGAGTTCTGCCAGTGGGACACTAAACACACTGCCTTTGCCAAATACCTTCAACATCAATATCAGATATTTGGTAGCCATATTGGGAACACTTTTTTCAGTGCCTCTAGTGGGATTTATTTAATAAGCTGTCGGTTTCACCCATTTGTTTCCCATTGGTTTACATTATACATATATTTGAAGGTTGTAAAATGCTAGCCAATATTCCATAGAGAACAACACAAAATTTTTATTCTTAGAGTGTTCAATCAACTCACGCAAGGTAGTGCTAGTGTGGAAGGTTCTCGGACTTCGTCATGCTAAACAGGCATATTGTCTAGCATTGACATGCAAGATGTTCGCTTTTACTCCCGAGTTGCCCGATCTGTCTTCTATGGCCGTAATCATATCAGTCGTAGTTTTTTTCTATCAATATACCAATCAAAGTTCCGTACCCATTTGTTTTATAGCGCTAACACGCTAATTACTTTGCACTAAGACTGTGCTTCAATTTTTACATGCCTTTTCTATGGTTGAAATTATGATTGTGTGTAGTTTGTGTACATCTGATCACAACACAATCATACTGTTTAAAGTGTTGTTTTTTAATACAATAATTATATTTTAATACAATAATTATAATGGCATTTTAAAATAAGCTATACGTTAGTGATTCAGGTCCAGTAATTATCTGCATAGTGAATTATGTTAATGAGATACAGTGACCAGTGTCTATAAAGAAGTTAGAAACTTATTTTACTAAAGTTAGTATAAAAAATACTGACGAAGATGATAAACAAGAACATGTGAAAGTGGAAAAATCGTCTTACAAATTTCCTGTTCCTGTGCATGAAACTGATACTAAGTAATGAACTTGATCAAAGTTAGAAGGTTGAAAATTGTGAAAATATTATGTTGTATATAGGCCAAGCAGGCCCAAGCCAGCAAGACTCCTCCCTCTGTTGCTAACCACAAATATGATGTACGGTTTTTATCAGCTTTCCCATACTTGAACCAGGAAAAATACAAATTTTTAACAAATACATGGGTACCTAGTGAAACTTACAATCCATCAGGTGAGAGGAATCTGAAATTTCAAAGAAACTGGTTGTTTGAATTTCATTTGTTGGCATACTCTGATGACAAGAAAGGTGCTTTTTGCAAGTTTTGTGCAATTTTTGCAGCCAATTTCAAAACAGGTAAAGAGGTACATGTTGGTTAAGAATGCTTTCGTAAAGTGTAAAAAAAGGCAAGGATGAGATTTGGTATCGAGAAGCAAGAGAATACCACAAGAAGGCTTGCACCATGGCTGAAAATGTTGTGTCTGTGCATGAAAAGAAGACAGATAATATCCAGATAGAACTTAACAAGCAAGTTAAGGACAAAACAGCCGAAAACAGGGAAAAAATAACTCCAATAGTAAAAACTATATTATTATGTACCACTGAGGGGACACCGTGATTATGGCACAATAGGGTTTGATGAAAGCATGAATAATAGCTAAATTAGGGCACTACTGTATTTTAGAGTTGAAGCTTGAGATGAAACTGTGAAGCACATCAGCTACCTACCGTAGCCCTTATATACAGAATATAATTATTGAAACTTGTCGTGGTATAATATCCCATGAAATTGTAGAAAAAATCAATGTGTCAGAATATTTTAGTGTTTTTGCTGACAAAACAGCAACCATTGCAGGAATAGAGCAGTTTTCACTCTGCATCCTCTATATGGACAAGGAAAGAGAGAATTTCATAATATATGGAGATTTTCTTAAATTCATATCAGTTTATAATGTTCGTGGGTCTGCTTTAGTGAATGTTTTATTATTACAACCTTCATGATTTAGGCGTGAATTTAAATAACATTCAAGGAATGGGGTCTGATGGTGCAAGTAACATGAGTGGCCAATATAATGGCAGTGCAGCAAAAATTAAAGAAACTTACCCACAGGCAACCATTCATTTAATTTAGCTCTGAGGCATGCGTGTACAGTGTCTACTCTAAGAAACTGTATATCCACAATAAACAGTAGCATTACATTCTTTAGAGCATCGCCTAAAAGAGAAGAGATTTTAAAGGAAAACATTTTTCAACTTACTTAAGGAGCATGGAGGGAGGACAAGACTTCTTGAATTTCGAGAGACACGATGGGTAGAATGTCTTGATGCTATTACACTTTTTGTTTACTTGTTTCCTCTTGTTGTACATTCTTTAATTGAAATTCAAGAATTGAATGATTTTAACACATCAAGCAAAGCTTTTTCTTTTTCAGCAGCTATACAGAAGTCGGTCTTTATTAGTATTAGTTAATAATGTCTTCAGCCTTTTAAATGGATTAGCAAAGCTTTTGCAGTCAAAACAGATATATCTAAAGAACTCGTGTGAGAATCTGCAAACAGAATTGACAGGCATGACAGTGAATTTTCAACCAATTTATAATGAGGTTAAAAAAGTTGCCCTTGCCATTGGTCCATCACTCATCAGTTAGAGATTCCACGTACAATCGGACGACAAACACAGCGAGCCAACTATGGAAAAAATAGTTCTGAGAAGTAGTTCAAACTTTGTTTTCCNTGACAGGCATGACAGTGAATTTTCAACCAATTTATAATGAGGTTAAAAAAGTTGCCCTTGCCATTGGTCCATCACTCATCAGTTAGAGATTCCATGTACAATCGGACGACAAACACAGCGAGCCAACTATGGAAAAAATAGTTCTGAGAAGTAGTTCAAACTTTGTTTTCCTGCCCTTTCTTGACTACTTCTGAAGCCAATTGCAGGATAGGTTTTCAAACCATAANCCTGCCCTTTCTTGACTACTTCTGAAGCCAATTGCAGGATAGGTTTTCAAACCATAAAAATATCCTGAGCAAAATTTAAATTATGTTGCCTCAGAATTTACTTAGTGCATCTGATGATATCTGTCCGGCTGCTGAAGCTGTACTGGACAAGTGGCCAGAAGATGTCTACACGTAAACTGTGGAAGTCACTACTGCGCACAATGGCCAGACACAGACTTAATGGACCGGCACTTATGTATGTAGATAAAATGATAGACATTAGCACAGATAAAGTATTCGATGAAATGGCAAGAAAACCTTGTCACCTACTGCTTCTGTGAGGTGCACATCAACAGTAACAGTGTTAGAACAGTATGATGCATGTGCGTGTACTATATTAGGTGGGAACTCGCGAACATGGAATGCGGCATATGATCCTATGGCAAAATGTGAGGCGAAAATACATTCAGGTGAAAATGTATTATAGGCTTAGTTTCTGAGGAAACCGACACAACATGTCTGGAACGAGTAGGAGCAAGTGTGTGTTAGTGGGACGAATGTGATGGTGTGGGAACGCTGTGACGTAGATGACGAGTCCGTGTTAAGGTGGAAGAAAGCAGTTGGGCTCAGTATTGGCAAGCAACCATGGCATAGCAAGTGGGGGATCTGTGGCATGGCCACCACTGTCACCAGACTTCTCTTTACTGGACTTATTTTTGTGGCCTCACCTGAAGTCTCTGGTGTATCAGCCAGGTAACCCGCCCCCAGTCGCCTGAGGACATCATTGCGTGGCTATATGCTGCTACTACCACGTGTGCAAAGCATATGCATTACACGTGCCAAATATGCATAGCAATGCACAGAGCCAACTTTGAACACCTATTGTATGTTTGTAAAGCATGTGTGTAAGAGCATTAAAGTTCTTTCATCACATTTCATGTCATGTCTCAGAAACTATGCCTCTAATGCAATTTCACCTGAAGGTATTTTCACCTTACATTTGCCATAGAATCGTATGCCGCATTCCATATTTGAGAGTTCCCACCCACTCAGTATAGTAATTTGGTTTTAAGCCATTGTTTCAGCAAAGTGTAAAGCTAGTAAAAAAAAAATCATGATTGCGTTCTTTGTAATGTTTTGTAATGTAAAAGAGGTGTTTAATGTGTGTGTTCTGATTAATGTTTAATTTTGTTGGATTACATGGTCTGGTGTAGTTATCGCCCCTAAAATAAAGTGAAATCCTGCATACACCCCTGCATATTGATACATTTCTCTCTCCATATGTATTGATCCTGCCAGGTTGGTACAAATCTAACTGGCTACAGACTGCACGATGCAAGTCTTTCTTCATTTCAGGGCTTCTGATGCCTAACTGGCCCTGCCAGTGGCTGTGGGGTATTCAGGTTTTGATCATATTATTTGAGTGATGGGTAGGGGTTTCAGAGTAAGATGCATTTTGGGTGTAAGAGACTCACGCGTAGCACTTGGGGGGGAAAAAACTGACTGACTAGGGTCCACTTTTCTCACCACACAGGCTTCTTTGTGGATCATTGTGGGTGTTGGTTGGTTGCATTGGCCGGCTGGCGACTGGAACTGTGGTGGGTGGCACCAGGTAGAATCCTTGTTGAAACCGGGGCGTTACTGCCCCCTGTCTCTACACTGGTACCATGGTTGCTCTCTCTGGCCTGGAATCTGTGAGTGCTTCAATGGGGATGCCCTCAGCCCTTGTGGGCAGTAGGGGGGCACATTGCCCTTGTTTCTCTCATCCAGTTGTCATGTTGCAATCTATGGATGTAGGTGGAGCCTTGACAGTGGCTCGATTGGGATGTATGTACTTACTCAGTTTACTTACTTCCCTCNTCCTTACCACCACTCCCTTCCCCTCCTTACCACCACTCCCTTCCCCTCCTTACCACCACTCCCTTCCCCTCCTTACCACCACTCCCTTCCCCTCCTTACCACCACTCCCTTCCCCTCCTTACCACCACTCCCTTCCCCTCCTTACCACCACTCCCTTCCTCTCCTTACCACCACTCCCTTCCTCTCCTTACCTTTACTCCCTTCCTCTCCTTACCTTCACTTCCTTCCTCTCCTTACCTTCACTTATTTCCTCCCCTTTCCACCACTTCCTTCGTCACCTTACCGCCACTTCCTTCCTCCCCTTACCACCACTTCCTTCCTCCCCTTTCCACCACTTCCTTCCTCCCCTTTCGTCCACTTCCTTCCTCCCCTTTCCCCCACTTCCTTCCACCCATTACCACCCCTTCCCATCCTTACTCCCCTTCCCGTCCTTACTCCCCTTCCCTCCTTCTCATCCTTCCTCCCCTCCCCTTTCTTCCCTCTCCTACCTCCCCTCCTTACTTACAAAAATTTTTGGTGGTTTTTAAAATGTAGTATGTTATTACAAGTATAAAATTAATTTTTGTTAAGCAGGATATTAAATTGAAGTGCTTGTATGAGTCCATGTACGTAGTACATTTGTGTGCTTGTGAAAGAGACAGTTGACATGAATGTATAAACTAATAGGAAAGGCATGTATTACCAGCATGGTTCCCACACAGAATAAAAATCTACATTTAAAAATGCAACCATGAAAAGAACTATTCTGCAAATGATAGAAGTAAAAACTTTCTGGATAGTACCACATTTTGCATCTGCACAACCATTGACTAGACCCCTTAAACTTATTGTATTTATTTGCTTTGCTTTGTGTACATAATTTATAGGGTCTAAGATTCCACTCAACTAAATAACCTGATTGTTTGTAGAATGGTTGATTGGATAGGAATATATTTAAGTAAATGTGTGTTAATTGTGTTTTAAAACTGAATCTGAGAATGTAATGAACTACTGCAGTGTGTGTGAGAGAGAATATCTGACAGATGCCGGCACCTTTCTCCTTGCAATTTGAAAAAAACGGGTAGTGCGTGCGCCGCCGTAGAGGATACGTACATAGGAAGAAAAAAATTTACCAAATTCCAAATTTGTAGCTTTTAACCATCAAAACGTAATCCTTTTTGCAGTGCCTGCTGCTGACCCTGGTTGTATTGAGTTTCTGCATCTCTCTTAGGAATTTTCTAGTTTTTTACTGCCCTAGATTCTGTCCGCATGACTCGGGGTTCGTCAAACTTTCCAGGTCAGGGCCAGCAAAGTATAAATTGTGCAACGGGCCTCTGGGCCGGGAGTAGTTGAATGGATGAGTGGCTTAAGTTTCAACGACAGACGAGCGGCGGAAGAAGTGACCAGCGGAAGTAAAATTTGCGACTGCAAGTATCAAGCAGTGAAGAGTACAGCTGGCAGGCTGGACTTTTGGACTAGATGCACGAGACATTACAAATGATGGCATCTGACAGACTGAACGTGTGTTAATGATGAGTATGAGTTAATTGACATCTAACGAAACAGCGACATTGAGGAGGACGTTAATTAGAGTTGAAATAGACATAAAATATTGCACTCACTAAGAAATAAAAAGAGTAAGAGTGGAGATAGATAATTGAATGCTGTTAATAATGTCTGTGTGAATAAATTAGAAATCAAATTTAGTTCTTTATTTTTTTATTAAGACCTCCATCCCTCACGAATCCAGGTATGCCCCTCAGGCCTCCTGTGTAATAATATTGTTTTGTGAAAGAATAACCTTTTTTATTTTCTGGCAAACATCTAAAAAACTCTCTCAGTAAGTGCCGCATCTTAGTCAGATTTGCAGCTCAGTTTTAGGTTAGTATGGCTCTATTTATGAGGATTCCTTTTGCTAGAACATGCCTACCTTTTAAAGATTTACTTTTCATTAATAAACATTGTATTGTTTTCTTTAGTCAGTAGTGAAACAGTCTCATTGGTTGCCAACTAAATGACCTGGCATTGATATAAAAGCTCAAATTTTTCAAGCCTGAAAAATATTTTGAGCCTGGGTATTCTTTTGAATATTGCACTTTCGTAGCCCTCCACACACTCTTCTGGCATTCTTGGCGTACAACTTCAGCAGTTGGTAGGATGATTGGGTCCTTTTCCATTCTCACTCTCCGGGTCTATGGACGTTCTACCGTAGTAGCAGCTAGCTAGGGGAAGTACCAATGGCCTTGTGTCTACGTCGCAGTGTGAAGAGTATGTCAGGGATATATGCACATGCTGTTCGCATTTACAAAGGTGGAGACCCTTTTTGATCTCCTAGTTTCTCCACTGTGTCGAGTTGGAATGAGGGAGGTACCCAGGTGTGGTCCAGCTCTCAACTCCCCAGTATTGATGACAGGCTTGCACCCATTGGCAGCCTGTGAACTGGGTGCTGTTATCGATTAGGATACTCTTTGGATATCCCCACCTGGGGAGCACTTCCCTCTTCATAATCTTGATTTATGTGGAGGCTTCTTGGTTAGGTATCTGAAAGGCCTCCAGCTACCTGGAAAATTGATCTCTTACTACTAGGAGGAATCTTTTCCACCTAGAGCTGAAGGGATATGGCCCCATCATATTGATGACTACGTGTCCACGCCATTGTTAGTCTGGGTTGGTACCTTTCTTTGAAATTGGAGTAGGTCGTGTGCTGGACATA
This sequence comes from Clitarchus hookeri, assembly GCA_002778355.1. Lineage (NCBI taxonomy): Eukaryota > Metazoa > Arthropoda > Insecta > Phasmatodea > Phasmatidae > Clitarchus > Clitarchus hookeri. Next base: position 438,622 of record NQII01000330.1, on the reverse strand, counting down.
CAGCTGGCATTGCTCAACATAGGCCCGTACGTTCTTTTATAGCAGTTCGAGATGACTTGAATGGTCTCCTGAATCCCAGAGTGGCCTGCATGTGGCTCATCATGATGGTATTAGCAGGCACTGTTGCAGAGAGCTTGTGGAACCCAAATCTTGCAATTGTTGGATTGAACATGTGGTATGACTCACACCACTTATTATCTAAGCAGTAGTTCGTGGGTTTCTTTGGCAATAGTTTCTGGATTTCCAGGTCCAACTGCTGCTGTTCCAGAAAAAGCTGTTGACTCTCTTGGAACTGGATTTGCTGCAGTACTCTTGGGCTCTGTTCCACACATTTTGGCGGGGAGGGGTGTAGCATCTTCTTCCAGTCTTCGGGCTGCCATTCCATTTCAGTGTTTTGTGGGCAGCAGGATAATTAATCTGGTGGATCATTTAGTTTGCCTAGGCAATGCTCTATGTTGAAGGCAAATTCCATCAGGGACAAAGTCCACCTGGCTAGTTTGGTCTTTTTGTTGCTTTTTTGACTGAAGCCAGGTTAAGGCTTTGTTGTTTGTTCTTAAGATGAATGGATGGTCCTCCAAGTGGTATCTGTACTTATTGTTGGCCCAAATTATGGCCAAGCGCTCTTGTCCGTTGATATGATATTAAAGTTCTATTGGAGTGAACATAGTGCTGGCATATGTTATGATGCATTTGTAGACACATGAAAAATTTGTGTTATATTTGAAGACAGACTAGAATTAAAAAACTTGTGATATTGTATTGCATTTGTCATTGGACAACAATTTGTTTGGACACTCTAGGATGGCTTTGGACCAATAGGGAACCACTTACAAGAGGCTGGCCCAATCACGTCCAACCAAGTTGAAAGGGAAAAACTTTCCTCACTGCCACAGAAGTCAATAAACAAGTGGCATCAACTCGTACATGTATAGGATGGTGAATTTCAGCGTGCTGGCAGAAAATAATGTGAATTTTGCAGGTCTCTCTATATATTTGTGACCTACGGGGCTTTCTTGTTAAAGCACTACCCCCATCCCCGTGCCAGAAGCATCCTCACTGTGCAACTTATGCCTTACTCCTCCCACCTTCCTTGATCTCGAGGTTGTTCAGCTCAATTTCACGCACCCTTTTGACTAACTTGTCAATAGTGGTAGTACGAGGGGTTATTAAGTTTCTCTTTAAGGTGCGCAGGAGTAATTTGGTTATTATGCGGACTACTTTGCTTTCAGTATTGTTAGGTGCTATTCTATTGTACACTTGTATCTTGCAACGAATAAAAATCTCAGCCTCGTTTGCCCTTTGTTTACAGCTGTAAAATTCATGGTTAAGCGTTGCTAGTACGTCCTCACCTGCGAATTTGCAGCTTAGTCTGTTCTTTTATTCGTGCCAAGTGGTCATGAATTCTCATTACTGTTTTCACCAGTGTAATGCAGCCTATAGTAAATCGTTTACGTACATGATGCACCCAGTTTCTTGGTGATTGCCCCTTCTTTGAACTCTTGTTCACAAGTGGAATGGAACTATTGTGGGTCCTTCTGTGGTCTTCCTGCAAATTCAGGTAGTATTGGTTTGTCCTATTTGTTTGGCATGGGGAGTGTTAGGCCAGTATTATGATGACTTTATCTTTTACGTAACAAGTAACGAGCAACACATTCACATAAGTGAAAGTGGAATTTTACTGTTAAGATCTGTACAACAGATTTGTGGGTTCCTGATCTTGTGTGACATTGGGAGCATTGAAATTATGCATTATATTGCATGTTCTGCATTTCAGCCCTTCACCACAAACTGTGGAAGTGAAAACCATGCATAGGTCCTTCCACTCTATCTGGTTTTGTAATTCCTTGCTTCTACATCCTGATGTGTTATTTTACAGGGGTCTCTTGTAGTTGTTCATGCCCTTTCTCCAGCTTATGCATAGCAAGAGTAAATTCCTGTTACACTGTTCACATGATATGGACATGTATACGTTCCCCCACGTGTTGTCACTATCCCTTTTGAGTTTCTGTCTGCCCTGTCATGTCTCATTATCTTCCGTTATTTTGTTATAGTTACTTTATTTTCATCTGCTGGAAAAGTTTAAATTAAATAAAGATGTAAGTATGTAAGAATTTATTCTGTTTTTTCCACCTGTAAACCAAGGTTACTTCACATTTTGTTTTTCCTCTGTATGTTATTTTGTTGTATGGAGCAGAGGAGGTTGAACTGAATGTGGATGACTGTGCTGTGTTGGCAGAACTGAGCATACAGCCGTCTCTAAACTCAGCACTGCTGCCGAGACATGCCCAGGAAGGGATGAGTGGGGCAGGTGTCAGTGGCGAGGGGGGGAGCGGCACTGCGAGCAACAACCCCGGCAGCTCGAGCACACCAGACGCCAACTCGATGGCGACCTCGGACTCGGCAGTGGCGGCTGCGGGGGCAGGGGCGGCCACCAGCATGGCTTGAAGCGACTGTGTAGGAATGCACGGGCCACCGCATATGATCGCGCGCAAGGGAGTCACATTCTGTTTGAGGCCAGTTTTGGAAGGCAAATTTCACAAACCTTAAAAAACATAGTGTATTCTTTGGCATGGCTAGAGTGGCATCATAAAATTCTGAAAATTAAATGTAAATATTATTTTATTGTTATTGAAGAAACTGGTACTAAAGATGATGAAAATAAATGCTATGTTGTGGAATATTTTAAGTAACCAAATTGTTGGATGAAAATGCTGTGTTTTATGAGAAATTAAATTACAAGTGTGTGTCTGTACTTTAGTTATGTTGGATTGCGGGCACTTGCAGAGTCTGGCTGTAGTTTTAGCTAGCCTGTATGTGTTCAGGATTAGAATTGGAATCGAATGATTTCTGTGCCAGCCTCTAGCTTCTTCTTCATCTGGGCAAGAGAGGTACCGTAACTGAATATGCCGTATTAAATATGAAACCAGATGTATGTGTAACTGTATCCATGAAAATCACGACATTGCTTTACTTCACGTGATTAGCAGCAAATTAAATGAACAGGTTTTTTCAATAGGAAAGTTTGAAACAAGGTAACCTCTAAACAAATATGTATAGTATAATAGACCTTGTACAGTTATTTCATCTTTGTACGTAAAAAATATTATTTGTATAATTAGAGCATTAGATAGTAGATGGGCAGTTTCCATCCGGATGATGCAGAGTTTCGTGCTTGGCATCTACGGGGATGATAAGTTTGAAATGTCTTTGACTAACATAATGGCTTTGAGAGATGCTGCATATTGCTCCGCTATTTAATGTACAGATATGGAATTTAAAATTTTAAGTAATTCAGTTTTCTTGAGAGAATAAAATTTGATGTGAAAGTAGTTATTTGATTGATTCGCAAGAAGAAGAGGTGGAAAGACAGTCAAAATTAGAACAAAAATATAGTGCTTTTATATTGGCATGAAAATAGTGTATAAAGTGTATTTCATTATGCTTGTCGGCAGAATTATGTATAATTTTAACGAGTCTACAAATTTTGAAACTGTAAAAAGTATTTTGGATTGCTGATTTGTTGGTAAATTTTAGCAATCACTGGAAATATGTGTGCAATTTTTAACTTTGTTTTTTTGAAATTAAATAAAAAAACATTTGTTTTAATATTAAATGTTTGTCACTGCATTAAATGCTGTTGTTTGAATTGTTGTAAGAGGATTGAATATCGACATGCGTATGGTGCTGTATGCTTACATCCGTCTAGTGCTTTCTTGCAGAGAAAGAGAAAATACTGAACTCTACCTTTTAACCAAACTCAGATTTAAATGTAGGAAACTGAGTGTTCGTGTTGTCTTTTCTGTTTTTGTTTTGCAGAGTTTGTGCTCGCATGCTAAATATTTTTGTTACAGCCAACAGCTATGTTATAGTGTACATACATTATATTATATATCTGTATATATCAAACAATATCAAGAACTCTTGGTAACTGTTTCCAATTAGAGGTCATTGCGAAAAAAAAAAAAAGGATGAGTGTTTTATTATGCTGTAGGTTTTGAAATAATTAATACATAGTAACAAAATTTCATTAGAAATTGGGAGCAATCACCTGTCTATTGAAATGCTTGTCTAGCTACTAAGAAATATTAATTTCCTTTTACATGTCTTGTCTTGTATGAAAGTCATGATTCAGTAAAGTTAATTGTTAAAACTTTACCCACGTGTTGATGGAACTGAAAATTTTATAGTTGACAAATACAACAGCCAGTCCTACTTCCTGCTAATTGCTGCACATATTCACACTGTCATTCTGATTGTCCTACTTCACTGTCATGTGTCACTACTGTTCTATTTTTAAGAATACTTTGCACAAGTTGTTTTAGTGCAGTTGGAGTTTATCATGAGTATGCCTGCTAATTGCAGAAAAAAATGGCATGCCATTAGGTTTTTAAATTTTTGTGCTCCATTTATTTTAAAACTTATTTATATATAAATATTTTTTGTTAATATTTTTTCAGGCAAGGCACTTAAAAATGTAGCTATAAAATTCAGTTTGATGTTAGTATATACATTTTTGATATATAAAACCAGTTTCATAATTGGTTAAGTTTTTAAGTAGTAATCTTTGTTGCTTTTTTTTTGCAGTTGTTTAGAATACCAGGTGTTACTTACATTAATTAGTTTTCCTAATGACAAATTTTTCAAGGGCTGTAGTTCCCTGCCTTTTAATTATGCTACATTTTTCTTTAATGTTTTCATGTAAATTGTGTTGTTATTGTACATTTATTGCATTATACTTCATTCCCCCATCCCCATCATGCATACCATGTATCAGAGTCTCTGATATACTTCCGGATTTTAAATTCAGACACTTAATTTGACTTTGCATGGTAGCGTTATACTAAGAATTTTAAGCAGGCAGTCGGAGGCAACTTTCATATAGTAAGGCTACGATTCTTATTCATAAAATCTCGTAATTAATAATTTGATTTTTCTGCACCTCCTCTTTCACAGCACAAAGTTTTAGTGCCATATCCTACCTCATGCCTACTCCCCTCCAAAAAAAAAAAAAAAGCAAATTCATATGAATAGTTTACATAATAAAAATTAAGGTGCCTGTGTATGCTGACATCAGAAATTACAACATTTCCATAAAAGTATTAAACATTGTGGTGTGTGAGCTGATCTCATATATTAAGCCTATAAATTCAGTGTGTATGATGGTTGCATATATTTTATTTCAATCTTGTGCCAGAATTGTTATTTAACTGGTAAGTTACGGGTTTAAAGTAAAGAGTAATAGTGGAAAATAGAGAGTTTCTGACCTTGATTGTGAGCTTTAGTCACAATACATATATCGCTTTCTCGGTAATCTATGACTGCTGCTTGTGCCATCAGTTAAACAGCCACATTTCCGACCATTAAATAAAATTCTTATGGAAACCATTGCATGAGATGGTGACATGTAACTGCAATGTTGAAATCAGTATTTGCCAACTGCCATGCTATTCTGATGACTTTTCCCTGCCATTATTCTCATTTATGAACACAGTACATGTGTTGTGTGCAAACCCTCTCCTGATTCTTCCATCATTTGAAAAACAGTAGCACTCTGAAAACAGTGATGGTGGCCCACCTCCCCGCATCCCATCTCCTTCCCCCTTTTTTCTTCCACAGCAGAAGCCACAACAAACGTTATCTTTTTGAGGGGAAATTTGAGTTTCTAAACAAGTTGAGTGTGTTCAAAAGTTGTACACTTTGTACAACTTTTGAACATGTTACAATTTGTAAGATTTCGTTAACTACCCCTGTGAAATATCATATTCTACAGGTGTTTCGATTTCAGCGTTAAAATATGTGCATTATCAACATATATCTGAAATGTAATTCTCTTGCTATCACTGTTAAAACTGTTTTGTCACTGATTACAACCTTTTTATTCTTGTCACTTTCCAAGAAAATGTTAGAACGTCTACAAACTGACATGGCTTTTTTGTGTACCACCATGTTGTACTAAGTTGGTGCCATCGGCGAATACACTACATACTGTAGCAGAGTGTGTTCTATAAGTTTTAACAACAATTTTTACCACTAAAAGCCATAGGTGACCAGTAATTTAATTTATTTGTAACTGCATTTATGTTGAATCAGTGTGTGGTCTGTTACTGACATGGTTTTGCTACAGTTATCACAACTCTGCACAGTATGTTATAAAGTTTTGTTCAACGCCAACTAAATCTTCCAAGGAGCTATTTAATGCAGTTTGTTAGAAAACCACATTGCCCATGTAACCTCACTTTGCCTAGCTGCCTATTGCATCACCTGTGTAGCAAAATGTGATATAGCCGAGGAAAGTAGTAAATAAAAAAAGACAAGCTTGTAGAATTAAAAAGTATGCAAAATGTAAAGATATGTCAAATGCAGCATAATTTATTATTAGAAATGATATTTTTTAATTTAAGAATGCATTACGTAACTTTGGGAATATGAAGCTTGTTTTGCACAGGATGGTAGCAAAACTGTGGCAGCAGCCTAAGTAGGTCCCGGAGTGTTCTTAATTGTGTTTGACCACATTGTAAAATGTTGTTTTGCAAGTAAATATGAAAAATACTTTAAATAAAGAGTGGAATTGAAAATTTTACATGTGAATGTTTCGTAAATTCCTATAATTACTATCAGTTCCGGTTATAGCCAGGGCCATAATTAGATCAAGGTTTTAAAAGGGCTAAATTGTATTTTTGATTGCACCAGTGATACAATAAAAAAAATCTGTTACTTAGAATGTAATTTTCCTTTGTCATTAGCATACACATTTACACTCCTGCTATAGTACAGTTATCAAAACACAAATCAATCTCTTAGCTTCTCACACTTTTGCACTGTCCCAGGAATGAATAGCAATCTCAAGTGTTCTTCTAGATGCTTTATTTCACAATAATTAAACACCTGTAGTCTGTAGTTACATTCTGCAATTAGTCGCACAGTTTTTTTGCCCTCCCCATTTTCTCTCTTCCTCAATCTCTCTGCAGCATTGTGTGTATCAAATCCATCTTGATTCTGGACTACATGTTGCTGCATTGCAATTTTAAGAACTCAGATCTATCCCTAGACTGCAAACTAAATAACACATCTCGACACAAAGTACCTGCTTAAGTAGCAGTTGCTCGTTTTTGGTTTGTAACACTAATGGGGATTTCTAGATGCTTTCCTGACAAAACTGTAATCAATGTTATGGAATTGACATTCCAACATCAGAATGTTGACATTATATCAGAACATTACTCAAGTAATCCATTATGGTAATAAGGTGACTTGGTGACACCACCCGAAGTTTGAGGTACAGACTGTAGACAGCTTTTGCTCTTTCATGAAGTACCAATTGATCAATCAATAACCCTGTAACTAATCCTAGAGCCACAATTACGAATCTGGATGGCCACAATATTACCTGCCCATACTTGCCACCTTTCCAAAATACTAATTTTAACGTAAACCACACAACAATATTCATACAAAATCATATTTGTCTAATGTTGCAAATTACAAACTTTCAAAAAATAATTACACCAACACCTAAGAAATTAAAATAATTTAGTTAAAAAATAAGCCGCTAAGCTGCCAATTAATATATAAATAACGGCAGGAATTGAAGTACTCACAGTCTAGTACTTGTCAACAGGCACACACACAAAGGACAATGACACATTCTTCACGTGGTTGCGCGATCGTGACGTTTCGCTGGCTAGGCCAGCTTCATCAGACGTGAGTTGTAAGACACTGCAATATGGTGGAAGGGCACTGCTGGTAGTAAACATAGCGGCCAGGTGGCAAACCAGAGTGCGGCGGGAAAATGGAAAATTTGCCGGTATAGCAGAGTAAGGTTTGAAGCTATGATTATCTTACATGAAGTCCGGGGCTACCTAGATTTTGTTATAAATTGAGCTAATTACCAGCATCTTGAGTTCCTGAGCTATTGCTTGAAGGTGGTAGGGCTCTCACAACTCTGGTGATGTAGCAGGAGTCAAAATATTTGTTGCATTCCTTGACGGGCTACCCCAGGCTCCTCGTCCACGAACAGCAAGCCATCGTGAAGGTCTAAGTAAACTCAGAACCATTCTCTACTCTGGATACAAAATTCTGGCTTCCTCACCACAAACACAAGACCTGCCCTCCGAACCGCCAAGATTGGCCTTCAAAAGACCACCTGACCTCCGCAACAAACTGGTTCATCCAAAGTTGCAGTTTACCACACATGCTAACCAGACTAACGCGCCCAGAAGATCCCACCACTGCAATAGCCTACACTGTGGCTCTTGTGCCATGGACCACCCGTCAAAATCTTTCAATAGCAGACTTACTAGTCGTGCGTACCATATCCAAGGCAACTACAACTGTGCAACACTGTAATGCAGAATACATCTGCCTCATCACCAACACACTCGGGCAGAGAATGAATGTCCACAGACCAGATGCTGAACAAGCCATAGCTGGTCCCATCCACAACCTACAAGACAAACCAGTTGCAGCAAATGCAGTATCACACAACAAAAATTTTGACTCCTGCTACAGCACCAGAGTTAAGAGAGCCCTACCACCTTCAAGCAGTAGCTCAGAACTCAGATGCCGGGAATTAGCCCATCAATTTATAACAAAATCTAGGCAGCATCCAGGCCTCAATATAAGATAATCACAGCACTGAACCATACTCCTCAGCTATACCAGGAAATTTTCAATTTTCCTGCCACACCCTAGTTTGCCACCTGGCCGCTATGTTTACTACCAACAGTGAGTGCCCTTCCACCATATTGCAGTGTCCTACAACTCACTGCCTGATGAAGCCAGCAAAAAGGTGTGATTGTGCAATCACGTGAAAAATGGGTCGCCCTTCTTTGTGTGTGCGCGCCTATTGACAAGTACTAGACTGAGAGTAATTTAATTTCTGTCCTTTTATACATTTCTGGTAGCCTAGCAGCCTACTTGTAACCTTAAGTAACAGTTACACATCTGTTATAAGTTGGGCAGTTACTTCATAAATGTAGAACTTTGCTTCAGNCCCATCCACAACCTACAAGACAAACCAGTTGCAGCAAATGCAGTATCACACAACAAAAATTTTGACTCCTGCTACAGCACCAGAGTTAAGAGAGAAAGACATGGTCTTACATTGTTGTAGCAGACACACATATGAAGTGTATAACCCCAAATGTAATTGACAATTGTTAATATACATCTGTACATATAATAATGGGAAGAAGTTAATCTGTATAGAAAATGCCTAGTACAAAAAAAACCTTCACATTCGTGCTGTTATATTTATTACTTTGGCGGTGGGAATGAAGTTCTCGCTACAACTTTAGCAGTATTTAAGACAGCATGTGTAGTGCAAGAAGCCTTGTACATTGAAGATTGTTGATGGCACTGTATAGTCTGGCCCAGCAAAGAGCTGGTGAGAAATTGGCAAGTGTGTGGCCCATTACTATTACGAGCAAAACTATAGCACTATGCCATCCCACTGGTTTTAGCCTAGTTACTGAAGGGAAAGCAGGCTTACGAGATCACTTTTCTGTCTGTCTCTTTCCCTCCCTTTCAATTTTTGTATGTTTCAGCCTAATTTCACAAAACTTTGTACACATAATACTCGGTAAGGACACCAGACTTTTATAACTTTCAACCACCTACTTTAAAAATGGTGGCCATCTTAACATTTGGGGTGAAGTCATATCCCGGGAACCATTCAACTGATTGAAACCAAATTTTGAGATGGATATAGTTGTTGGTCCGCCATTTTGGAAAATAGCACTAAATGAAGAAATAAAACATTTAATATTATATCTCAAACTATTGATACAATTCTAACTAAATTTCACAGGTAAGTAATATGCCAAGTATGTACTTATTTTCAAAATGGTGGTCATACAAATATTTTAGGTATATTTAAGATATCTACCATTCCATTTGGCAAATTTTTGCATACTGAAAGTATCTATTACAAGAATCATATATACATAGACAGAAATGGTTATCATTTTGTAATGTAGTAACATACAATACAAATAAATCATGTCCTATCTCTGTAAAAAAAAAAACTAACATTCCTACAAAATTTGGCAGACGTGTAGTACTGATGCAGATGATGTTAAGTGATGTGTTTGAAGTATGCTAGACGCTTAATGCTATATCGTCAAAACCATGTAATCTATTCCAACTTTACTTTGTATGCTGGCAGTAGATATAATAATTATGAACTGTGTCTACATTGAGCATCTTTTGTCCTCCATTTTGTAGGTTAGCCCAACCAATAAATATAATGTTTTCATCTCCTATCTCTGGAGACAACCAACGCATTCTTACAAAATTTTGTGAATATCTTTTACTGTGGTGCATCATATTAAAATATGTATTGTCTAAGTGTGACACATTTGTTGTTATAAAATCATTTTAGTTTTGTATGCTGTATCTAAAAAAGTATGTAATCTATTTTAACTTAAGTGTGTATGTTGGCAGTATACAATCATCGGAAGTGCTACAACATTACTTTTTTTGTCCATCATTTAGGATGATAACCACATGAAAATTATGGAGGTTTTATGCCACGTCTTGAGGACCAACCGACTGATTCCCACCAAATGTTACACTGGAACGTTTCAACTAATTTGTACCATGTTGTATACACCATAAATGCTACAGAAGGCCATGTAAACTTTCATGATTTAAATAGGGCCAGACAATAATGTTCTAAATGACAGCTTTATGATTAATTTACTTAAATTTGCCACATGTATTAAAAAATTTAACCAAATTCAATCACAATTTGTATGTAGACTGTATACATTAGAAGCATCTCTTATATAGCCGCTTTGTTTGGCAATTTTGTTCAATAGCATCAAATAAGAAAATAAATTTTTTTCATGCCAAACAGATTTCCACCAAATTCTTCACACAAGTAGTGCTATAGTGGGCCATGTAAACGTGCATGTGTTAAGTGGCTCACACTTGTTTTCTAAATGTCGACCCTGTAAATATTTTAGTTGGTTAACCTTATCATTCAAAACATTAGCCTCATTAAATTCGAAATTGATGCTCCAAATCCGACCTCTGTAATGCGAGGGATTGCACGTTAGCTTATTGTGAGAGGTTTTACAGAGTTCAAGCCCTGGGTAAGGCACATGTGCATAAGTCCTGCCTACCATCTCAGCTTTTAAGAATTTGTTTAAAAATTAATTCCAACCATGGTGAGGAAAGTAGACTTATTGTTATACCATTAACCTTCTGGTTTAATTTATGGTACCACAGGCTTCATTTTGAATAGCTAGGGTTATTTTCGATTAACCTTTAATTTTAGTAATAAAAGTAAGAAATTATTGCAATTATTAAAATACTTTTGAAAACTCTGATTAAGATCAATTTCAAGTTATTGACTTTTCCTTTCTGCCATTTCAATTGTAATTTCACATTTCAAACTTCTTTATAGCCCACCATTGAAGACTTTCATAATTATGCTAGCTGTGAATGATCTGTTTATTTTGAACCAATTTTGCAAAGCACATCTGTCTGTGCCAGACGTAAGTGATTCATGATTGGCTACCTCATGGCCGAGGGCCAATAGTCTGTTGATGAGCTAGGAAACATGGAGGGGAGAGGCTAATGAGAGTAGTGAAACAGTTAGGAAAACAAATTAGGGGNGGGGGGGGGAGCCATCAGCAACTTTATGGCTTAGAAACTTTTATTTAAAATATAATAGTAAATGTTGCACCAAAACTGGACAAAACCCACGTAGAATGGAATCTACTTATTGGAAAGAGATACATATTCAGACATTTATTTACACACAGCAACGACAATCCCCAGATGCCACAAATTATACTGTCCAAAGCTGCAACATTTTTCATTCTCAGATAAGAAACCCCCTGTCCTTACATGAATCATTCGACGTGACATAACAGGCTGTTAACATACAATGGATAATGCTACCTAGTTCACTTTACCGCTTGCTTCCACAACCAAGAAAATAAATGTTTTAATGTCTTGCGTACAGTCGCATGGCCCTGTGAAATAGTTGAGGTTCATGTCATTTTACATATGATTAATATGAAAAAGTNATCTTGCGTACAGTCGCATGGCCCTGTGAAATAGTTGAGGTTCATGTCATTTTACATATGATTAATATGAAAAAGTGTAGCCAATCATCATGTGAGAGGAGGAGGCATTTGTCAATTAAAGATGGGGAAAACATTTAGAATCACATTTCAAGTACATACCTACACATTGCTTCAATTTTTCAGCACGTCAATACTTCTGCAGCGGACGTAAAGTACTCGCATAAGAAGCTAAATTATGCTATTACAACCATGACGTCGTGCACTCACAAATAACATTGTTTAGAAAAGAAACTGCAGTATACAACTACGCCAGCAGAGGCCTTCAAGTTCAGGCCAGAAGAAAGGCATTCGTGCACCACATCCCTGAAGCAATAAACCAACCTCTGTCACCCTCATCCATCGCAGAGGTTGGCTCTGCTGGCATCCTTTTATCGTTTCCTTCTTTTTCTCTGTGTAGCTTTGACCATTATTAGCAACGTACTGTGGTATTCAGACTTAACTGTAAAGAATCTGCACTACTTTTAAGTTCCCTCGGTACCCTTTGTGAAGTTCTACACAGATTACATAAACCAGAAAAAAATCCTGCAATTTGGAAAAATTCCCATACATTTCAAATCTAGTGAAATTCCCCACATTGCTGGACACCCTGTTGTAGTATCACCAGCCTAACACCATTGCACCATCACTTGCCACCTGAATAAGGTTGTGCAAACAGCAAAACGTTGGTTGTATGTATGTATGTATGTATGCGAAACTAGACTGTCCTAAATTACACCAACTTGTTAATACATGTCATGTTTTTTTTTTTGCTCTTAAGATAATTCTATGTTACAATAATCTTCCTCAAAAGCACAGTAATACATATTTAACACTGTCTACGCAACACCACCTCGTCACCACTATAATGCTTTACAACATTTATAAAATATATATTGACTTGACAATTGAATGTTAATAAACCTCTTTATGATGCACCAACACACAAAATTGTAACAAATTATTGAATGGAAACGCACACAATTTTTTTTACTACTACAGTATTACCAGAGACATGGAAGTAGCTATCAAATGTGGGATAAGAATCATTCTGCTAAACATTTTTTAATACATTTTAATATATTTCTGTAGCAATAAAAAAAAACAAAGTATGCTTGTGCTAATTTGAAAATTAAATAATAAAAAANCATTTTAATATATTTCTGTAGCAATAAAAAAAAACAAAGTATGCTTGTGCTAATTTGAAAATTAAATAATAAAAAAATGCATAGCATGTTGCACTTGTTTCATATTTGACACGAGCAAGATGAATCATTGGTAGCTTTTCCCCACANAAAAAAATGCATAGCATGTTGCACTTGTTTCATATTTGACACGAGCAAGATGAATCATTGGTAGCTTTTCCCCACAGTAAGTCCTAAGTAGTGGTGAATGTTATAATGGTGAACGGACACCATAGCAGATGTTAGTTTTATTCTGCTCTTGTATTTGTTCGCCACTCCCACAAAGTGCCTCATTCCATGTAGCCCTTCAGGACTGCGGTACTTAGGGTCCCATCTGAAAAGTCAGTTGCTCTGCATGTGTTATTTCCTCTCTTAAAGTACATCCAGACATGAGCCGATGCACGTGCCAGCTTGCGAACATGTTCATGGGCATTGTGGATGGGCTTGCAAGCCACGTGTGCACAAGTTCATGCCTTGATTGCTCCAATGGACCATAGATGAAATAAAAAACTCACCAGCCCTGCATGCACCATTAAGCTAGTATTTTTATTTATCGTATGGCAATTTAGACCCTTATGAAAGGAACAATACATAGACATTATTAAGCTAGTGTGGACAGCTTTAACTACAATGGAGGGCTTATGGTGTGAACTTCGTGGTGTCAACATTTACGCCTTGCATGTACAGCTCACCATTAACTATGAGAGACACACACCTTGTAAGTGCTCCATCAATTCACCTCATTGTAACCAGAGACAGTGCTTGCACAATATAGTTAAAGGCAGCACATTACACATGCTGTTATGTTCACTGATGCTGAACATACTAAGAAGTCACTCGTATCAAAGCAAGGCCAATGGCTTGTGCCCAAAACCTCGGACACAAATTCATACATTAAAACCAAGTCAATAGCTAATTTTAACTAGCGAGGTTCCATAATCTTCATCCTTTCTGTACCTCATCAGCCAAACTATCTCCACTTGAGAAATGCAGTTCGACGAGCGGTAACATTGTGCTGACTGCTCACGAGACAGGCCAGGGTGGTGATTATTAAACCTTTTGGCACAATTCCCTGCTGAGAGCAACAGAAAACTTCACTGGCTAGTAAGATCTAGAAAGTCTGATCAAGTGCTATGCACTGCAATAACAGCCACATTTAAACATTTAGTTTGTGCTTGACTTCATAGTTACGTCCAGTGTGATCACAGATGTCTGTGCTGTGGGATACCTTTCATGGAATCACATTAGCTTTTGTCTCCTACCAGCTTGGAAAATTGTGTCATCATAAATGAAACTCATTAGTTTCCACATTACATATATTTAAAGAATCAAATTTCTGAGCTTCCGTTGCCGTTACTGTGCTGTCAGTTTTTGTGATTTATTTTGCTACATGTGAGGATCTTTTCCTACTTAGAAAGTGTAACTGTATGACTTTTAGATGAAGGTAAGAATTTTGGATTAATATATAAGAGCAAACTTACTATAAAGAAATATTATAAAACTGCAAGTATACAAATATGTTGAAGCACATATACCAAAATTATCTAGTCAATCATTTAGTTTTCTTTATGTAAAATTTAAGAATTTTATACCATGGTATGGCCGAAACCATTGTCCATAGTTTTGTATTTTGCGCAATAAATAGTGTTTTGATTCTGGGAACTGTGAATTTTACACAATTAATAAAAACAGTCCAAACTGGTAGGAAGACTGCTGTTGGCGAATGTGTAGTTTTTATGCATCCAAAAAATTCAAATTTGATGCAAGGACATGCTTAATTTAGTATATACATTGCTATAAGGAAACTGATAAACATCCAGTAAACAGTCGCGCAATTAAATTTTCATTATTACATTTAGACAAAAGGATGCTAGACAAAACCAACTTTTAAAAGACGTAGAAGTTTATAACCATCTTTAAACAACTAACAAAACAACAGCCTTCCAAACTATAGGCTATTTACAGTAATGTGAGCACTTTTCGAAGCTCTCTCTTTGGAATAACAGTCAAATATATTTTATTGTAGCCTTAAATGTTAAATTTGGATTGTGATGAAATATATACACTGTGTTTATTACTTACATGATATTTATTTTAGAAAGTGGTGGAAGGATAAAAAAAAAAAGCCTGATAGGAAGAAAGTAAAAAAGGGCCTCAAAGAGTGCTCACTTTACCATGAACAGTTTATAGCAAACAACAGTATTACTGTATATAGTGATGCAGATTATCAGACTGCATCTTAAACATAAAACAAAGAAGGCAATACCACAATGTTACATTACTTTTAGACTTGCCTTTATTTTGGATAACGGAGCACACTTAATGCATCATATTACCAGCAGACAAAGGCTCCACCACAGTAATCCTTACTAAACATAATTACATACTTGAAGCAAAAATACTATATGAAGGACTCTTCCTCCTACCAGCCCCTGCCAGAAGACCCTACAGCCAAATTTTGTGACCATATCTCAGACAGTTTCTTGCATCTCACGGCCCCCTGTAGGGGGTCTCNGAAGACCCTACAGCCAAATTTTGTGACCATATCTCAGACAGTTTCTTGCATCTCACGGCCCCCTGTAGGGGGTCTCTCGCAAATCTATCCAACTTCTAACACCAGAGAAACCTACCACACCTGTCCTGTACTTGCTTCTGACACAAACANGTCTCGCAAATCTATCCAACTTCTAACACCAGAGAAACCTACCACACCTGTCCTGTACTTGCTTCTGACACAAACATCCTCCCCCTAGGATGCCCCATTATATTGTGATGCGGCAGCCCCACGGAAAGAATCTTGGCACTTGTGGATGCTCACCTTCAACCTTGGGTATAGATGATCCCAATGGACATCAAGGACACCGACCACTTCTTGGAACGCCTGAACAATCTGGACACCATCCCTCAAGACGCTTACCTGGTTACTATAGATGTCACTTCACTTTGCACCAATATTCCCCACTAATCAGAACTGTCTGCACTAGAATTTTAACTCGGCCAAAGACGACCCCCGCAGCAAACCTTCCCCACTATTTCTGGCCGAACTGGTAAGACTCACATTAAACAATCAGTTTCAGGTTCCAAGACAAGCACTACCTCCAAATTAAAGGCCCAACCATGGGCATTCACACGGCCCCCTTTTACACCAATATGTTCATGGGTAAACTGGAACAAAACTTTCTGAGCCACCCACCAACTCGGCCACTCTGTTGGATGCATTTTAGATGACATCTTCATGATCCGGGATTCAACTGAATATACTCTCATGCACTTCCTTCTTAAGTTCACTTGGACCTACTCTAAATCACACACCATATTCCTGGATGTAGAACTAGCTCTTCACAATGGCAAAATTAAAACAACTGGTCACATCAAACCCACCTTCAATACACTGCATTACATATAAGTACACTAAAGTTTGACAATGTGACTAACCTACACACTGTGTACACAAACAGTAATGCTCTCGTTTGCAGAGTATTGCATCAGCTGATGATCTGTTGCGGGATTTATGTTATGTTGGCGATATCGCAGGATGTATGTTATGCTGGAGATATTGATCATCATGGAAGAAACTAGTACTTAGAACTGAAGGTTGTACTTCAAAACTTATAATATAATTACAACACTTGTGGTTTAAATTATGTTTTTAAAGTAATGTACAATTTTTTTTTTTGCTTTCATTGAAATGGTTAAAAAATGTCTGGCAATAATGGCGGAGCATACGGACAGTTACGGCCAGTGGAAAATTTCCAGCTCTATGAATGCCATTGCGCAGGTGATCTTTTTCCGCCACANTGGCGGAGCATACGGACAGTTACGGCCAGTGGAAAATTTCCAGCTCTATGAATGCCATCGCGCAGGTGATCTTTTTCCGCCACATTTATGCGAACGAGTACCTACTGGTGTTATAAAAATATTTTATCGGTAGTTAATGATTTTTATATTTAATTTCACTAAGCATACTTGGTTGTAGGGGTGCCCTTTTTAGTGCGTTTTATAGCATGAAATTTAATATTATTGAAACGTATATGGCTTGGTCCACCATTTTTGGTGTCATTATGTATTACGAAGCATCAACATGTTTTCATTCTGCAGTTCATTAGTTTCTGGAAACTGGTGAAGTGTCTCATTTACCGAATGATTCTGGAAATTATTTTGTGTCATTGGCAAACAAACGTGTGCAAGGATTGCCACAGAATGTGTATTCAGAAGTTGCAAATAAGAATTAAGAACCGTAAATCAAATTGTTTTGTAAATGTATTTTGAAACTTATTAGAATGTTTGAAATGTACATGGCCTAGAAAACCACCATTTCAACATTCTTTCTAGTGTAAAAATAACACGTTTATTAAATGGAGAATAAAACAAGTGTAAGGTTAACTTCGCCAAAAATATTTACTAGCATACGGAATGTGTTTATTAATCGCATCAGTACGAACAACATAATATTTATCAAGTTTTCTTCTTTCTGCGAAGTTAAAACAGGTTATAATAATTTGAATGTTACTTCCGTACAAACAAAATTTTTTTGCTGGTTCATTAAAACACAACGTATGTAATTCAAAATTGTACCGTCTCATAATTGGTGCAAAACATGCACTCTCATGAAAGACGTTATACTAAAGTCTCTTCCAATCCCATCCACCCGCAATAAAATAAACAGAGCCCCAACAGTATAACATGGCCATAACAAAAATAAAGTAAGCTGGAATGGTAACCTACATTGATCAGAGTATTTGTTTACACACTTAATTTTCTTCATATATAGAACAGCTGTGGCAGAATGATCCATGGTCACCACGCTACAATTCTAGAACTGTCAAAATTTGGTGAAGATATATGAAATTGAGTATACATACATTTTGACAGCCACCATCTATTCCATGCCAAGACATCTCTGAGCACACTTGCCACCACAGCTAAACGCATCTGCTCCACCCAAACTGACAAACAAGCAATGTGATATAATAGCCTAAGAATTCAATACAGACTACCCCAAATCCTGGTTCACAAATTCAGCGTGCCACTTCAACCACGGACCCCTCAAACAAAGGTCAGTAACTCAGATATCCTTCTGGTTGTCTCCTAACACGATTGTCTCCAAACACGAGGGCACGGAAAATCTCTGAGCCATTCTCAACTGTGAACGCAAAATACTGGCTTCATCACCACTCACTCAAAACTTGTTCCCCAAACCACCCCAGATTGGTCTTCAAATGACCCTCCAACCTTTAAAACAAACTGGTGCACCCCAAACTGTAAATTATTAGAACTTGTCCTGTAGCTACTGAAAACAGTTACGGGCACAATAGAACATAACACTACATACAGGAATGCATACTTCCGATCTGGCAATGCAAATTTTACATACAGCCTCTGCTCTGGTTTAGTTGGAGACAATCAACTTCTTACCTAACTTGGTTTGTAGGTGCTAATGTAAAACAATTATTATTTCATAAACTTAAAATTTAATTGAAAAAGTCTCTGTATCTATATCAGGTGGACTACCTAATGAATTTGTTTGTTGAACTGAGGGAACTACAAATAAATCAGCAGAATTTATTTTTGAAATTTGCATATTTCTTAAATTTATTATTAAACCATTAGTATTTACACAACATATAACTTATAATTGAATATTTAATAATTTTTAATTTAACAACCATCTTGCACCTCTCATTTAAACAAATACAGTAGTTAGTATTTCACTTATGCTATAAATGCCAGTAGTAAAAATGTCTTAGCTCATATAGGAAAGCAAATTGATAGAGATAAATGGAAAATCCTTTTGGGAGGAAGAACTTTCATCACATGTGAAGGTCTTAATGTCTTTACCATAGGCAGAAGGGTATTGCAGCCTACTGTATATTTTAATGCACTATGAACAGGAGCAGATCTAAATTTACGATTAGCAGGAAGGGAGGGGGGTCCTTCCCTATTGTATAAGTGTAGACCTTCAAGCAGTAGCACGAGAGAATGGCACTTGTCTCATGATTTTATAAAAAAAATTAATCACATCAAATCAGTAATTTAAACAATTCTGATATTTTATTTCAGTTTTAAAACATTCACAGGACACTTTCATGTCAAAGTGAGGGTTTTGGGAAGGGATGGGGGGCCTTAATGTCCCTCTTGAGTCCCCCCTTCTCCCTGAATCCGCTCCTGACTACGAATCATTAAAAATATTTAAATAATACTGACGGAAGATAATGAGGGAAACGAATCTATGTGCATCAGAAACTGCAATGCCAGTTCCCATATTCGACACTCAGCCCAAACTGCATTCACTATTATATTGCATTTTTTATGTAACAAGCAAAAAAATCCATTACATTAAAGTTTAAGTGTACTTAGAAAATTCCTCCTGTGCTTGCAACTCCTTCAAGCTTTCAGAATTATGTCCACAAAAAACGTGGTTTCCGATCCTATTTATGCAGTTTGTCTAATTCCAGTGATCTTCAACGCGTCCAAACTTGAAGACTAGTGATCCAAAGAAGATCAATACATTCTGGAGAAACAAACCAACTCCTGGATACGTGCCTCTCTCTGGCTCATTTTTTCCTGAGGAAAAGAAGGAAAACCCAATATTAAGACATAATAAACTATTCATTTCCTCATTCAATGGCATAAATTTCAAGGAACTAGAGAAAACATAAACTTTCAACATGTGTCATGATACCATGCCAGAGCTCACCGTATTAACTAAGAAAGTGCCAAACCAAAACTCTTAAAAACCTGAAAGGTTTAACACAAATTGAGAAGAAAATCAATAAAAACAAATGCTTGCTCTACAAGCATTTCAACCAGTCTTTGAGATAGCAGAAAGTTATGGAATACAATGTGGTAAAAAAAACATTGCAACTAGAGAGGGGTCCGAACCTCATTTTGCAGATATTACCAATACAGATACTTTGTGGCCGATCCTGCAGATAGTGCCGATACAAATAATTTCATTTGTAATTTTTTGTGTGGAGTCTAAGAGCATCAGAAATTTTTTTGCACCTTTTTTGAAAGTATGCTTATTATTATGATAATCAAAAAAAATTATCTTAGAAACTTTAGATGCCAGTACGAAGCACAATGAATATAAACTATTCAAACAAACGTCACTGAATTTGAAAGGTTACAATGTCAAGCGACTCTTTTAATTATTACATATAATACAATAAAAGTAACACTTGTAACAGCTATTTAAATTATTACACAAATGCACAACTACAAACAAAACCAGAGTATGACACTACAATAACATCAAACACTTTTTCCTGGATATTTAGGAACTTGATTTTCTTTTGATAGGCACATGAATATATGTAATGGAAATAAATTCAACTTTAAAATTTTATTTTTTCAATAATAAATTAAAGCAGATGTTGGGTATGTGATGAAACTGTATGGTTGGGCTGTACATAAACAAACACTGTTCTTGAAAGTTAAAGTTTATGGTTCATATGAAATCCATGTTCTTATGGAGGAAGACACGCTGTTGGACCTTCTCTGGGTTGAGATTGTATTTATCAGTCCTGCAGTACTGAAAAATCGCTCTTGAAGAGACGGACCCTGCTGGGGCAGACGTGAATTTAGTTACCATATTCTTTAGACTCATATTTAGAATTCTTCCAGTACACAAATATGTTATCAATTTGCAAGAGAGGTTTTGATAAGTTTGCTGTGACTACTTCTGCAGCAGATGTGCCAGCAATTTTTCCCACTATTGCCTGTGAAAAAATGTTTTGGTACAAATATCTCGTGGGATGGTCACTTATACCATTTCCTTTTTCTTCTGAGCATTCAGTGGGCTTTCCTAGCTCTGAGCGTTCCTTTTGAACTCCACTGATGAGAATATTTTTTGCATTGTCTGATAATGATTTGTTAGAAAAAACTGAATCTTTGAACCTTGAGTCAAGCTGGGTTGGCAAAGTATAGAGCTTATTTGCTTCCATGTCGCTATTACGAAGTTTCAGAGAACGGACTAGATCATTTCTACATGCACACAGTCCTGGTTTAGCACACAATTGGGAAATAAATGTGAGTATGCCATTTATGATTGGTATTATCACTGAAACAGTTGTTGATTCTAGGCTTATGGTCAGTGTTGCACTGTGAAAAAATTTCAAAATTGCAAGAACTTGTTTAAGCAAAGTTCACTCATTTGAACTGAGTTCAGTTGTCAATTTCAAGTCTAGAGTCAGAAAACTCACCGCTTTTCGTTGCTCCAACAGAAGGCTCAGCATTTGGTAGATGCTGTCCCACCTTGTGGGCTCTTCTAGGATGAGTCTGTGCTCAAGGGGTTTGAGTGTGCGCTGAGAATCTTTCAATTGCTTGGTAGCTTGAACTGAATGTTTGAAGTGACACAATTCTTCTAGCCTTTGCACAAACATCAGATACATTTTTGGCATTCAGAAGATCATCCTTTATTACAATTTGCAAGGTTTGAGCACAGCAACCAAAATGATTGACGCCTAGAATGTCCATAGTACACGACATGTTTCCAACGTTGTCACGAACCACCACATGCACTTTGTCTTCAATACCCCACACTTTAAATGACTCCCTAACTTGTGTTGCGACGTTCACAGCTGAATGTGACAATTGTATCAATGGGAACAACTTCTAGACAGAGTAATTTCAACTGCCAATTTTTATAAATAAAATGACATGTGATTGCCAAGTAGTCATCATAAGAAACACAAGACCATATGTCTGTGGTTATGCTAACATGTTCTGCTTGCAGTAAAATATTTCCCACTGCTGCCTTTGCTATCTCAATCGTTTCTGGGATAACAGAACGTGAAAATGTTTTGTGTGTGGGTATTGTGTACCAAGGTTCAAGAAAGTTGATGAAAGCTTTGAAACCTAGTTTCTCAACCATGTTGAAGGGAAGAAGATCTTTATTGATCATTCTCCCAATCAGTGTTGTTATTTTGACAGCCTTTGCAGGCGATGATTCAAGAGGCTTCATACTCAGAATCATAATTTCAATATTAAGCTGCTTATTGACTGGAGTAGGTGTGAAAGTGCTAGGTTCTAGGTTTAAACTATTGTCAGTACCAGCAAAAGTTGATGGCACAGTACTTGTTTCAGCTAATACTTTTTCAATTTTCCAGTTTTTTTATGGCCACAGCATGCAATGAATTTCAATGTGTCTTTAAATGTGTGGTTGTGAAAGTTTTTGCACTTGTACCACCTCAGGAAATATGCGCTTTACACAGTTTGCAAATGGCTTTGTGGGGAGCATCTTGTTTAACATTAAAATACTCCCAAACTTCACTTTTTCTGTTTCCTTCCATGTCAGATTAAAAGTTAGCCAACAAATTAGTATGCAAACTTGCAGGCTCACTTTTTAAATATTTGGTCAGCAGGCATCAGGTCAAACTCAATTTCACGCATCCGCTATTTGCACTAGACGCAGTTTACTTTTTTACCCCAGATAGTACGACATTGTCCATCATGTAAATAAGAATGATGCGTATGTAATTATGACCACCAAGAGATTTATTTAGTCTTTTAAATAACACAATCTCTCTTATTCGAATAATCATCAGGAAAATAAAAAAAGAAACTGGGCTTTTAATTTCTTTAATTAAGTATTCAGAAATGGGATCATTCGGTTAACTATAAACGTAATAAAAGTAGCTTACAAACTGTCTAAAATCATTGTTTCGGAACATCCCGCAGTAGTGCCAACCTACTACTACAAACAGGGTAGAAAACTGTAATTTTAAAACACCGACGTGATCAAGATGGCGACATGACCTCGATCACTAGCATATGTATTTAGTGCTACGTGCATTCAGCTGCTTTGATGAACAACATTCACAGGTGAAAAAAAAATACGTATTTGACATTCGCGTAAAACATGTACGCGTTGACAAAGGAAATTTGTGGTTGACAGTGAATTCTACTTGTCTTATGTCCAGCCAATCACAAACTACTCAAAATAAATTCAATTTTTGTAATCATTGAAAAGAAAATAAAACAACTATTAGACCTACACACTCACGTTTAGAAATAAAATTTTGCCAATTAGTACCAGTCAATACAGAGGCACTTTGCTGACACTTTTTTTTATTGTGCAATGTACGCGCTGCGAGTAATAGATCGATATACGGTTGTTTCTTTCGCAATTGTTTGTTGAGTCGTATTTCTTTCACAATTGTTTGTTGAGTTTTATTTCTTGCAATGTGATAACTATTACAGTAGTAAAATGTTGTTTTTATAAATTAATTTTAACTACCTCAAAAGCAGATACCAGTATTAAAAGTTGATTTTATATTTTATTTTACGAATTTCACTAGGTATTGCTTATATAGAGTTGAATGTGTAGCGGCACCAAAGCCAGCCTTATCTGTATCCATCAAGTAATTAAAAATCACATGTTAAAGATAAAAATAAGATCAAGGAAATAGTTTTTCGGTTACAACAAATACCTTGTGAAAACATGTCCTGCAAGATAAACAAGTTGCGGTAATTTCCATGATAAATCATTTTGGTTGATGAAATGATTTGGTTGGACCATGGCCGATTGTAACAGATACCGATTTTGGATTTATCGGCAGATACATCTGTATCGGTATCTGTCCATCCCTAATTGTAACGCTTCATTTCAGGGAACAGGAGTTCAATTCCCTGTGCACTGTAAGCATACAGCAACATTTCACACAACTGTTTGGTACTTTAATGAAGAATAGACTTGAGTCTTGAGCAGGAACACAACACAAAATTACTATATAAATGATGCCAGTAAGATTCCTATCGTACTGGGTATTTGGCTTCACACACAGTCCCAGTTTAACAGGACTCTAAACATGGTAACGAGGCAAATAACAAATTCTCCTCGCAAATAAAAGAACACTTAAAAAACAAGCACCAAACATAATGTTATTTAAAAAAAATCATAAAGTTTAAAAACTTAAACGTAAATAAAAGTCTAAATTTATTCATTTAAAAAGTTTAGCAAACTCAAATTGTAATGAATTTTACAAGGACAAAGGCATTGACATCTATCAAATATTGGCTTTCTAATTCAGTCTCAACAGACTGAGATGAAAAGTTTTTTTAGTTTTCTCCAGCTTTAACTAGAAAGAAGTCTTGTGTGTACATCCACCCCGCCGTTGCCGCTGCCAGCACCATCACCAATATTTTAATAACAAATCCTTTGATTTTCCCACAAAAAGCTACTGAAAATGGACTTTGCACTAAATATTCAGTGAACTTAAAATTTCCATTTTACTTACATTTTCATTAAGTACTTAGATTTCTTACCAAAACGAAAATAAAAATATCTAATTATGTTTTATCGCTTCATTATACAGTATTATTAAAAACTGATGGTGCATGGATAAATCAGCTCTACTTTTGCACCATCCTTTTTAAATAATCGTGTATTAAAATTTTTTTTCTCCACAAAAATTATTTTAACATGATAATTTCCTTTCTCATTCCATACTTTATGCTGTACCAATAAAATATTCCTGTCGTTTTATTTTATGGTTTTAAATAATATTCGCAACACTACAAAATTAAATATTTTTAACATACTTTCCATTAAAATAAAATAGAGCATTTGTGCTTATGATACAAGAACAAATAAATTTTCTTTATTTGTCTGCTGCCTACTTAATGACGGCAGAATTAATTATTAAGTCATTTATTTTTAACTTAATTTTTCTCCTCTAGTGATAATTGTGAAACAGAAATAGCTTGTAAACCCACCATATTTATTCTGTTCATGTTAAATTTAATTCAAATATAGTGAAAATAGCATAGCTAAAAACCTCTAAATGCTTCACTTCACACCTGAAGTAATCACGTTTGACGACAGCAAAGCAATATAAATGTGCGCTAGTTACTTGTCCCATGACAGCCTGTAGGACTGGCAGCCTTGCAAGCAAAGGACCCATCCCCCCCCCCTTACCTGCCAGGCGCACTCCTCATCCCTGCCACTGGCATGCACATGTGCTTGCGAGGCCGGATGGGCTGCCTCTGCCACAGCCCAGCCTAGTGCTGTACAAGCTGCATAAACACGCGTTGCTCAGTCGCATAAACACGCGTTGCTCAGTCGCATAAACACGCGTTGCTCAGTCGAGGGGATCGGCCTACAATCGTTGGCCGAGTAGAAAGCTCGAAGTAATCAAAATAAGGTTTCTTTTAAATTGAGAGCAGCTGCAACATTAAAAATTGTTTGCTGTAATTCACAAATAATTCAGCCCTATAGCAGGAACCACCCCTGGGGGTAGGGTGGTGGAGTTGACAACCCAAGGGCTGGTATGAACCCCAAACAGTGGCACCAGCGGTGATGGAAGTTGCATCACAGCTCGAGTGACCATGCAGAATATTTCTGCAATGATTTGGCACTGCCTTCTGCAGTTTAGATGTGAGTCAGATACACTGCCCACTTGATAAATTGCAAGGGTTGTGGGAACCTAATCCATATACCATGGGTGAGAGGGAACAATATTATCAATTACACCACAGAGGTAGTACATATATGTGTGGTAAACATTATTTAATTCTTTAACTAAATTTCCTCATAATTGCTTTTTTTTTGGCACTGTGGCCCATTTTTAGTTGATTACCAGAGTTCAAATCAGTGTTGGCAACGTAAATAATATTTTCTGCTACGGATAACAGACCCTTTGTGTTACGTTGTGAAGTGCAATGAACCATTTATATTCATTACTCTATGAACTACTTCCATATTGTTATATTGTTTGAGAGTGTAATTTTATATTATGTGATAATTAAACCAAACTGTTGAAAGAACATAGCAGAATTATGTGGTTGTGAACAACTGGTCCTCCGAAATTACAAAACCACCAGCTATTATAATAACAAGCAATAAGGGTTGTGGTTTACTCACTTTTATTTCAGCACAATTTTGGAACTTTTAAGTCAGTTTACAGTCATACAAACTGAATTTACATCATAATCAGTCACTCATAATAGTAAATAAATTGAATTAAAACTTTTAAGAACAAAACTACATATTCAGTGGTTACACAGTAACGAATAATGTACATATCCATGCAAAACCAAAGTTTACCTGGTTCGTATGACATATAGTTGGCAATGAGTATCCAACACGATGCAATCACTGCTCCAAAACCCATAACAAAGCCAACAAATAGCCAAGCACGGGCCCCTCGAGGACCGAAACAGCCTCCAGAGTACGCATCACCACGGACCATGGCATTTGACACTGAGTTTATCCTACAACAAATTTTTAACACATCACATTTTGCAATTGTACACCGCTATATGCTACACTGCTTTAAAAAACTCTTGATAAAACATGAATTAATGATTTCACATTCATGTTTTAATTCATGCATTATATTGCAACAAGCAAAATAAATTTTCATAACAGAATTGATTTTGCAACAGCTATGATTTGTCTGTATTAAGTAAACATGTTTAAATCAATACAAAAACATAGAGAACGAGAAAGAAAAAACTGTAATTATCTGAACTAAAAACATTTGCAATCATCTAGTACAGGTGATGCCATCATCTGGTACAGGTGATGCATATTCCTAAGTTTGTCTGTCTAGCATACTGTTTATCACTTCCTTCAGTGCCTTTGTATTGGGAACCCATCCTAGTAATTTACAAA
Organism: Clitarchus hookeri; assembly: GCA_002778355.1. Taxonomy (NCBI): domain Eukaryota; kingdom Metazoa; phylum Arthropoda; class Insecta; order Phasmatodea; family Phasmatidae; genus Clitarchus; species Clitarchus hookeri. Next base: position 411,746 of record NQII01000330.1, on the reverse strand, counting down.
AGTGACGAAAATCTTGTTTTTTATATGTTGTGACTGAATGCCGAAGTGCTGTGTTTACAATTATTTGTTTAATACAGCAGTCACAAACATATGCTCATTGCTTCAAATTAATAAATAAAATAAATATAAAAAGAGAGGAAGATGACAGGCTATTAATAAACCTTCCAGTCATCATATGAGCCAAAGGGCAGTATAAATGTTAATTACATATCATTTTTCAAATACAATATTTAACATCTAACACAAGTTAAATTCACTCTGTATTGGGGGAAAGGAGGGTAACATTTATTGGAAGTATATAAAGATTCATCAGATAATGGTCACTGTGTATGGAGAAAACTGAGAGTCAAGATGAATGTAACTTATGACAAAGCATGTGTTATAAGTAGACCTAGATTATTTTAAGCTTTCCATTCATGTATCACAGCAAATCTTACAATTGAAAATTTATGTTTGTATGGTGTTCCTTTCTGGTCTGTTTTCTATTCTGAAACAGCTTTGAAAATGTAATAAAAGGGTTATTTTTCAAGTGGTTTTTCATTTCTATTTATAGTTATACATTTTTATTTATTCTTGTAGTTAAAGTACAATTTTTCAATCTAAAGAAAAGAGACATGGTTCTTTGCATTTAAAAACAATTTTTTTTCTACCAAAATCCTTTTCATTGTAAACTTTGCTCTCACTGGGTCCTGAAAATGCTCGTGGACATTCGCAAAACAAAGCAACTTGACAGTGCTCAGGCTTCTCTCACCAAACACAAAAATGAAGGCGACAATTTTCCCAACTGATTAGTGACTGGTAACGAGACTTGGGTTTCTCACATCACCCCGAATCCATAAAGCGGTCTATGGAATGACGACACACTAAGTCTCCGAAAAATAGAAGTTTAAGACCCCCATCTCAACATGAAAAATCATGTGCACCCTGTTCTGGGATAAGAAAGGGGTTTTGTTTGTTGATTTCTTGCTGAAAGGTTGAGCTGTCTATTGTGGTGAGACAGTTTCCTCCCACAGGTTTATTTATTTATTTACATCTGAACTGAGTCAGTATATTTTAATTTTATCACATTTGTTTTGTTTGATTATGTTTCATTTAGTTTGGCTAGAATTGTATCTTTATGACAAACTCTCTTAAATTTCTTAATAATTTTCTTTTCTTCAGTATTGTTATTTTACTACAGTGTGCAGTTTATATTCAGTGGTAGAAGTTAATGTAATTTTATTTTCTCTTTGCAGCAGCCTATTTAAAAACGTATGTATGTAAATTTGTTTTTGCAATTCAGAGAAATTAACTTTTACTATTTTTGATCTAAGTTTGTGATAACAGGATATGACGTTATCTTAGATATTTTTCCGGGCCATTGTCTTTGTGTGTGAACCCCGGGACTCTCAAATCAGACATGATGGACGGCAGTCCACAGTAATTTTTGTACAGCAATTTTCCAGTAAAATTTTGCCAAGACTACCCAACGTAAGCTTAGGAGAGGTGTTGAGAGGCACCTCAAAGTTCTATAAATGTGCGTGGACAAGCAGGAGTCCTGAAACACAAAGTTTTAGATTTTGAGTGGGTTTTATTCAACAGACGCTGCCGACTGTACTTTGGAAAGATGAGTATTCCTAAAGACTATATACTACTATCTAGTCATCATACACCAATGAATTTGTCTGTTTCTCATAAAGAGTGAAATTATTTCTAGGAACTCATTACCATTAATTTTATTTGGAAGTTTTGCAGTTTTAACTACCTAGGACTTTCCAGAGGTCTGAGATTTTTAATTATACTATGCACGCTAGCCGAGGTGTAATAAATTCCAGCATCTTAATTTGAGACCCTGATAATTTTATTATATTGAAGCCAGAAACTCTAGTATCAGTTATGTTGTCAAGTAATTTGAAATTTAATATGGCTCAAAAAAGAGAGGTGAGAGTAAAATTGATTTTAATATTTTAATTTGCTTGCCTCAGTTACAGTACAAATTTCTCTAATTTCATATTGATTTTAATTTCCAGTAATTTCAATATTTTTCATTTGCAAATACGTAAGATTTCATTTTAATAAATTTAATAAACATAAATTTTCCAGGTAATATATGTTATGTTAATGTAGTGTTGTCAGTAGTTAGAATATTTCATTGGTTGCATTCATACAAAGGGTATAAATTCACATTATTTTTTAGTGTTTTCCTGTTTTGAATTATCAAGTCTTCATTGCTTTTATGAGTCTTGCTTCCCATATTTTCTGCCGTTTAAAAGCTACAAATTTGTTTGGAAATTGTAAATTTTCATCCCATGAACGTCAGCTGACTGTCAGATTGCAAGGAGAAAGGTGCCGGTGTCTGGCAAATACTCTTACACACACATTGCGATAGATCATAATATTTTCAGATCCAATTTAATTCACACACTAACTAACTTAAATATATTCCGACCCTTTCAACCATTTATTCACACATTACAACAAAGAGTACAACAAACTATGTTGCAACATATTACGATACCTTCTGAAAACTGCACTGTGTAATTCAAAACAAATAAGAAGCATGCACATTAATGGAGGCTGATTACGAAGTTTGGCTGGGAGCAGTTGGACCATCCAACTTACAGCCCATACTTGGCATTGAGTGACTATCACATGTATCTTAATCTCATGTGATCCATGGTCGGTCAGCTCGACGACAAAGATGATGTGAAAAACGCTGTGAAACTGTAATTATGTTCATTGGAGGTGCCGTTCTTTGAGGAAGGGATTGAAAAAAACTGGTTACAAAGTATGAAAAGTGTCTTAATAATGGTGGTAATTATGTAGAAAAGTATTCTAGGTGTGCTCCATCTTATAAAAATAAGATCATTCTGTTAAAGATTATGTGTAATTTTTATACCAAAACAGTACTTACTTTCTGGACACAGTTTGTAGACAGAATGAGAAGGTAGATGTGACAAAGTTAAAATTGGTTATGTGAAGGTTTCAGATGCACAGTAGCACGTTTTGCTACAATTAGCCATGACCGCATCACGCAATGCCCTAACTGGGCAGTTTATAGTGGCATAATGCAGCTAGTCTACGAGGAGAGGTGGGATGACTTGCTGTAGGTACCAAGGTTGGACGCAGCCATTCCTGTGTAACAAAGTTTTGAGCTCTCGCAAAGTGAACAAGTAATACGTGAGACACGACAGTAACTCACACCAGCAGCACCTGTGACCTAGCCTTCTTTCAACTTTCAGTTAGGCCAAAATTTAAAACTGCTAAATCCTTTCTGCCAGTGTGAGGGGTCATTGAGAACCTGGAAGGAATATCTCTCCTGTCTTTGTCAATTTCCTTGCAATGAAAGTGTTTTTTATCTGACCTTAATTGATAATGCAATTCTATTCTTGACACTCATCTTGCTAGTTGTCTCATGACGTGTTTTGTGCCAATGCTGTATAATAAGAACAGAACTGAATGTTCAATAACAAAATTTGATTGAACCATACTTCTGGCTAGTTTCATTATTTATTACATAATTCTGATACTCTAATCTAACAGAACCAAACGGGCTGATACTTTGATTAATGCTGTCTAGCACGATTTAATACACTATTATACATTCTGACCACTCAATAGCACTAGACTTGTAAAGACAGTTTCATTTGCAACCTTCTGTCCAACATTTACATGAGAATATTTGTCAGAAAACTAATACTTATTATTTTGCATATATTCAATTCTCTATCTCTCTTCGCTTACAATGTTCAACTCAAGCATTTTTTGAAGCAAAATACCAGTAGTAACACCTCAACTAAAATATTCGCAATAATATCTGCAGTCACATTATTTAAAAATCAAATTAACAAAACCATCTTCATAAAAAATTAGCAGATGGAACACACCGACTTGCTAATGTAGTTAACAAATCTGGAAATCACAAAATTTTTTTTTAACAAATTATAATATCTTTATTAGATAATCAGAAAAATATGTTTACTGGAAATTATATCACCAAACTGGAAGTACACTGGAGAGCCAAAAAAACTGGTATAGGAGTGCATATGCAAATAACAGAGGTATGGAACCAATCAGAGTAACGCGATGCGGTCGGCAGCGTATATATAAGACAACAAGCGTCTGGCAAAGTTGCTAGATCGGTTACTGCTGCTACAATGGCACATTATCAAGATTTAAGTGAGTTTGAACGTGGTGTTATAGTCGGCGCATGAGACATGGGACATAGCATCTCCGAGGTAGCGATAAAATTTGGATATTCGCGTACGACCATTTCACGAGTGTACCGTGAATATCGGGAATCCGGTAAAACCTCAAATCTTTGACATAGCTGCGGCCGGAAAAAGATCGTGAACGAACGGGACAAGTGACAACTGACGAGAATCATTAAATGTGACAAACGTGCAACCCTTTCTCAAATTGGCGCAGATTTCAATGCTGGGGCATCAACAAGTGTCAGCGTGCGGCGCAACCCTTTCTCAAATTGGTGCAGATTTCAATGCTGGGGTATCAACAAGTGCCAGCGTGCGAACTATTCAACGGACCATCATTGATATGGGCTTTCAGAGCCACTCATGTACCGTTGTTGACTGCACGACACAAAGCTTTACGCCTCGCCTGGGCCCGCCAACACCGCCATTGGACTGTTGATGACTTGAAACACGTTGCCTGGTCTGACGAGTCTCGTTTCCAATTGTATCGGGCGGATGGACATGTACGGGTATGGAGACATCCTCATGAATCCATGGACCCTACATGTCATCAGGGGAATGTTCATGGTGAAGGCTCTGTCATGGTATGGAGTGTGTGCATTTGGTGTGAAATGGGACCCCTGATAAGTCTAGATATGACTCTGACATGTGACAGATACGTAAGCATCCTGTCCGATCACCTGCACCCATTCAGGTCCATTGTGCATTCCGACGGACATGGACAATTTCATCAGGACAATGCGACACCCCACACGTCGAGAGTTGCTACCGAGTGGCTCCAGGTACACTCTTCTGACTTTAGACACTTCCATTGGCCACCTAAATCACCAGACATGAACATTATTGAGCCATATCTGGGATGCTTTGCAACGTGCTGTTCAGAAGAGATCTCCACCGCCTCGCACTCCTATGGATTTGTGGACTGCCCTGCAGGATTCATGGTGTGAAATTCCTCCCGCATACCTTCAGACATTAGTCGAGTCCATGCCACGTCGTCTTGCGGCACTTCTGAATGCTCACGGGGGCCCTACACGATATTAGGCAGGTGTACCAGTTTTTTTGGCTCTTCAGTGTACATATATGAAAAGCCTACAAATAACTAGGGTAAAGTTCACAATGTAATGCAGTTGTGCCAAGTTTTGTGGGTAATTATTGAGAATACGGGCTTTTCTGAAAATAAAAGAAAAATCACGGAAAGTGGTATATTTCCACTCTACTAATTACATAGAACACAAATTTACTAGGGGCATTGATGTATTACCAATACAAAACCACAAATACGATAGTGGGGAGGGCTATGAATATCAGGGAAATTGTAGTATAAAATCACTAAAAATACACCCACAAAAAATACAAAAACACCTCAATTAAATATTTGTCCACCCAATTTCGTAATATGTGCCCACCTAACCTAACTTTACCTAACCCCAAGATGAGTGAATCACTATTTTACATTTTTAATCTAACCTAGGATTGTAGGGTTTTAATCTAACCTCAGCCAATTCAACTACTGTTGTGTATGACTTGCACCTTACCTCACTCGACAAAACACCATGATCTACTAAAACGTCCAAGTAACACCCGCCACATAGACGACTGTAATGCACAGAAGCACTCATACTTGCGCCCTCCATTCTTAAATCACAAGTCTTTGCAATGTTGGATTTGGATGACACAACTCACGAACCGCACTGTATTGCATCTAAAGAGCAACTGACCACAGTTCACGTCTGCGCCGACAGCATTACATGGCTATTCAACATGGCATCTGACGTAAACAAAGCAGCCAAACTCCTCATATTTTAACCATTTTTTTAGTACGTACGACTTATTTTACCATTACACCCTACTCAATATTAAAAAGGTAAGCTGTGCAGAACCCATTTATGTTACTTTTGTGGGTGTACTATGTTTCCTTCAGAATAGCCAGTATTCTCAGTAATTACCATAAAGTGCAGGTAAGAAACAACTAACATAATTTTCTACATAGAATTTTTATGCTACACTTTTGGGCATACTAGTAAAACAATTCACTTTTGATAACTTTTTTTAATAGAAAGAATTTTGGCATACATTTTTATCTTGACCAGTTGTTAGGATGTTAGGATGTTTAACAAAAAATTTTCTATGGAAAATACTTAGGACGAAATGTGCAAAAAAGGTTGGGAGAGAAACCACACACCAGAACCCTATTCTTTAACTTAAGTTACCATCATTATATAATGTGCAACTGTCTTTACAAAGTGAAATAATATTCTTTAATTCAAAATGTTGCCACGATTATAATTTTTTGAATTCATCAAGACTGTTTTACTCTAAATTACCACAATACAGACTGGACCATAGGTGAGTGCTGCTATCTCGTGATGCTGGAAATTATCAAGTATCATATGAAAACTTGTATCACAGACAGAAGAAGTAAATTAATTTTTTAATTATTATTCGGAAATGCATTAAGAAATAAATACCATTTATAATTGAAAATGTTCTATATTATTTAAATATGTCTGAAGTCCAAAGCTTCCTCTCTGAAGGTTGATCGTCCTCTGTTAAGTGGTAGCTGGTGCTCATGGCTGATAACGTCACCCGCCACCGTGCTGCACCCTCGCCCCTCACATCATTGCGCCATAAACATACCTAGACAGGGGCATTGTGCAGTGCTACTCTTATCACATGCTCCCATCACTACCTAAAAAGGCATTGCGCAGTACCAAGAGTGCTTTAGGACACTGGTGCAAACCCCGTCGCAACCACTTTCCCATGAAAGCCAAACTGCTCCAAAAAGCAACTGTATTTCCAGAACGTACTCAAATAGAAAGAACACCAACGAACATCCTAATGGTCCTTAACATCAATCCCTGATGCAACTTCAACTACGACATCAGGAAAAAAACAAATGCATAACAAATACACGTCTGAAATACTGGAAAAACAAAGACATTCCCTTGCAAAAATAAAAGAAAATTCAATGAATGTTTCTCTTGAATCAGTATAACTGCACCATTACAACATGGTGGGAGACATAATTTGCTGTTGAGGCTATACTATTCTGCGGTCTTGCAAACAGCTGCTGCCAATGATATCAAACCCAAACTCATTTTTATTGGTCCCAACGTAAGACAGAGCATCATAGCGATATTTGCACAGTTCAAAACAAAAAATCTGTACATTGCAAAGCTTAAACTTACAAACTTATCTTTGACTTAAAGGGTTAACCTACAGCAAATGTAAAATTACCTTCAAAAAAACTTACATCAGCATCGACAGGGTACCAAAAACACCACACACATGGTAAGCGGGGTTAAAGTACTTGGTGTCTGGATTTGACTGGACATCAATAACAAACCACCAACCTGCAAAAAACTAATAAACAAATATTTACAGAAAGTAAACTTATCAGGCAAGTAATCTGTAGAAACTAACAGAGTAACATAATATCATTCTTTCTGTTTCAGACAAGAGTACTACTGTATTTTAGTAAGAAAAAATTACACAAAAATTACATGGTTATCTGATAGATTCAAGAAATTTATATCTCATGCAATATTTCAGAACAAGTGAAGCTTCATGGGACTTGTTAAAATTCTGTCTAAATATTTTCCTGAGATAAATTTCAACTCAGAACTACAGGTTAAAGGAGTCATTACTATATCCTGGCGATATTTTTAGTCTCTTTGGTCTGTATGGTGTAGAAACAGACTTTCAATAAATATAACAAAATATTTGTCTACAAAAAATGTATAGAAAAAGCAAATAATCCTATCTGAAAATAATGGTTTTTAATCTTCAGTGAACTAAAAAGGTTATGGCGTAAAAATTTATAATATGGTAAATTATGAAACAACCCCATGAAAACACCAACAGAACACAAAAATTCTACCATAAATATAATTATTTCAATATCAAACTACAAATAACATCATATAAAAATATTTTCCTTCATATAAATAAAACTAACTAATGGGGGGAAAAAAACAGCAAATGACTGGTCAAATAAACCTAACTTAGCTACTACGAGTGAACTCCCACCACCAAAACACATTCGCTGCTATTCCATGGTCATGAGAAAAGTCTACACAACACACAGTAACTGACTTTACACAAACTTCCTTAAGGGGAAGGAGAGGGAGGCACTGGGTGCGACATTCGCCCCCCGCCCCTTCAAACAATCGGCGAGTGTGCCGCACCAGTCCATTCATGGCACCTTTGCATGTTTTGAAGCACATCCTTTAGAAACTCACTTCATGTGTAACATGTGAGCCTGTTTTTTTTTTTAAATAAATCATACACCACCAACATTTATTACCGTTATCAGCAGTAAGATATTCCATCTAATATTAAAATAAACTTTCACATATATACTGTATAAATTATAATTATAATCAAAACAGCTTAAAAACATTGAGTGTGTGCTGTGTTGGCAACAGCTGATAGGGAATAGTTTACAAAGGCATTAAATAAAATTTTGGAACTTGGAACATTATTCTTAAGTAAATATTTCCTACTTAAGTATTTACCTACATTTTCAGGTAGCACAAGTGGAAACATATTTCACTGTTACTTATTAAACTTATTCATATTTTTGTCTGATCAGCACAAAATACAATGCCTTGTCTCTAATCTCATGGTTTTTTTACAGGGAGGAAGAAAAGTGTACCAGCAGAGCTTGTCACTTTTCTTTTGCTTTTGTTGAAATTCATTGTGTTTCGCATGCAGCATTAGTAGCTGGCAAATGGTCATATGTTTTGAAGTTCTTATATTTCATACTTATAACAGAACAAGGAATATTGTTTGCATTTGTGATTTATAATAAACATGCAATTTTAATACATAATGACAAATGTGATGATGGGATGGTTACAACAGGAAAGTTGGCAAAACTGACGACATAGCATGTTGCTGAAGTGAGAGTTTATTTATTTTCTCATGAAAAATTCTTAAAATTATCTAATAAAGTTTGTATACACCATGTTTCATTAACCCACCTACACATGTTACAAAATTGTGAAAACATTTCTGTTTGCACTACACGAGTAAGTAATTCAACATATGTAGTTTCAGTTGGGCAAGGTGGTTTATGAAATGGCTGTTTTTGGTAGGTTCCATAGTCTCTATGTTGGTTCATTGTGTGATAGACGGTATTTAATGTGCAAGTTTTACTTACATCTAATAGTTTTACATTTTCATTTGTAATGACTGTGACTATTTAAACTATAGGCAGCGTTTGTTCATGTTGTTACATGCTCGCTGCTCTTCATCACTTCCCTTGACCCGTTCTGCTCACGAGAGTGAAGGAATGTTTGAAGGTTAGGTGAGCGGTAATCCAAAAAGTGCTTTGATATTTACAAAGGCAAGCCACCACGATAAGCCTATCACAACTCGTGTGCTACTGACCTTCAGTGGATTGAATTTCTGCAATTATATTTGAAAGAATGTTCTGGTCAATGCCCTAGCCTCTCTCAGCATGACTTGAGCTGCGAGGAACATTCTAGATTGGGCCACTGAGACTATTTAAGCTGTGATGGACCTCCAAGCAGACAGTTTGAGTTTGGAGGATTGTGCAAACTTAAGCGACAGGTGTGCAAAGAAAGCACTCAGAAAAACCTAATAAAACCAACTTATTGAAAACTGGAGTTGATAGAGGCCAGTCAGCTACTTGAGAGCATGAGTAAGGGATGGGAGTGAGGCCATCGCCTGTGATAGTGGCTTGTGAAGTCCCCCAATGGAATTGCTGGTGGTGATTGTGGTGTTAATCTATCATGCCTACTTAACGAGTGTGTTGGCCCTCTCGTAATGGCAGTGAAAAGTAGTGAGGCTATTCGGGGCCACCTCACACGCCCGACACACAGCACAGCATTAAATGCACTGAAAATAATACGTTGCGTTACATAAAAAATTAAGGGAGTTCGGGCTGCAAAGGGGTTCAGTGCCCAACACAGCAGTGAAGCGGCCTACACGTGAATAATAACACGCACATAAGTCCTGACATGTATTTACTCCACTAAAACCCTCACGTGAGGCATTTACATTGTCACAACAGCTGAGGCATCGCCAGTCTACGCAGCACAAATGAGCATAATGCTCTGTAACAAAATTAAGTGGAAATTGTGCCCCTGGTACATGAGTTGGCAGAGGGTGGTAGCGGCGCTACTCCTGGAGAAAAAGAAAAAGATTACATTAAGTCCCAGCCACAAACATTAACTATTGCAGTTAACATGGTAAGTACAAAGAAGGTGGAGGCTTGGGAAGTGGCATACAGGCATGACCGCCCTCAAAACACGCAAGTTTCCGACTGACCAAGATGGCGAGGGCCTGCTTGGAGCTCGAGCAGGTTCATGCCATGATTTCAATAAATGTACTTTTGATATATAAAGAGAAAACGAGAACGAAACACACATTGCAATAATCAACAAGTCTGTAATCTGGAACTGTCTTTCCCAGTCTATTGCCGTACCTGATTTATTGCATACTTCCCATTAGGGATTAAAATAAAAATATAATTATTTAAATCTTCAAATTTGGTGTCCGAATGTCTTTTGGCACTGGCAGAGTCTAAACAAAGCTACATATTTAATTAACCTCTTTTCACTTGATGGGGTGAATGGGTATTCACAAGTCACTAAACACATGCACAGGGTTGCACTGGCTGGGTGAAGGGAGCATACATGGGGTTGCTGGTTTAGGGGAATGGCAGATTACCCGACGTGGCTTTCATTTCCCCGGCAGTTTTACAGGTGGAGAATTA
>NQII01000330.1:365897-400796 GCA_002778355.1 Clitarchus hookeri | reverse complement strand
CAGCCTGCTCAAACTCTCACTCCCCCATAAGATGCCTCTTGAGGACATGAAGGTAGGACAGCCATTTGACTAAGATGGTGTCATGGTCAGCCAGCAGAGTACTTTCCTGCACACCGTGCCGGCTGCAGGTTGTTGGTGTGGCCGCCCATGTGTTTAGGGCACCGCATACCAATAGAGGGTACCTGTCAGCTGTGCAGTGAAGGCGGGACGTACTAGCTAAGGAGAGGGGATGCTGCACGCATCAACTGTGAGGGATAGAGGGGTCATTTGATTAGTAGGTATTAAATCTCTTGTTATTGATACGGGAAAGTGTATTTTGATTAAAGGATGGACTAAAACCACAGTAAATATTAAAACAAATAAGCAAGCAGTCCCACAAAATAAAAAAAAAACCAAGCACACAATTTGTCACTTGTTTTATCAAGTAACCTTAAATGTGTACAAATGCTGCAACAAACTTTCAGATAGTTGGGAACATTACATCCCTTACTCATACTCTCCAGTAGCTGGCGCCCTTTTCATCAACCATGACTAATATACAGTCATAAAACCTCTCCTACTAATACACCCCCAACTCTCCCCACTTCTGAAACTGCAGTATCATGTCTGAGGGATGTATCCAAGTTCGTGAGGGATGGAGGTCTTAATAAAAATAGAAGAACTGAATTTGATTTTAATTAATTCACACAGCTATTATTCACAGCAAACCTGTGGCATCTCCTGAATAAATCTGGCGGGCCTGCTGTTATCTTAAACTTCAGAAAACTTACAAGCAATATTACAGTTGAAAGTTACAGGCTCATAGCCCCACTTCATGCAATCGTAACACATTAATATCTGGGTGTACACCCTGAAATAGAATATACTTGCACAATAAAAGCCAAAGACAACGTACAGAGATTGTTAAACTATCGCCAGAGCGACGTCGTGGAATATTTTTGCGTCTACACAAAACTCACCGTTTCATGTCTTATTTTACACTGCTTATCAGGCGGCACATTCGTTTTTATGCTGTGTCTATACCGGGTCCACTGCTGATATGTGGAGGCATGCATGTTACAAATGAAATTCTCAATCTTACATTACGATAATAAAGAAAACAGCAGTTTACCACAAAATATCCCCAAACAAGCATCGCTTGACCTTAAAAATACTAATTACACACATGAGTACACCACTACTGAAGAAGCGCGAAGCAATCCAGCATTGTTCTCTGACCCGATGTGGCAATAGTTTACTAAGTTACTACAGAATCTACTTACAAATGAATGTCACTTGTACATCAGTTCAATTCTCCTTTCCTGGGACAAGAATTTCTCGATGACACTGTTGTAAAAGGAGGGCTCGCTCTTCAGAGTGTTCAGGACTTGTTTCTCAATGGAAAGCAGACTTAACCCACTCAGTCTTTCCTGTGACTGCATGTTTCTTAGGTATGTGTTTATTCTTCTAAGAACCGAGAAAGAACGTTCCACAGAAGATATTGAACTTGGTAATTTATACACTTGACTAAACCCTGAACTAAGGCCATGCTTGTTCATTAATGAATCTAACTCGTACACATTCTTGGAAGAGGACTCGGATGAACTGTACAGTACGATGAGTTCATTTTTCAAAGCAACATAGCCAAAGAGTGGTCCATAAATTGACAACAGTTCATTTAAAAGATGATCAGGAAATTTTACTTCGTAATTCTCGTATTTCAGTGAGTAGAGTAGGTGAAAAAATTCCAGCTTATCGAAAGAAGAGAACCTGTGTTCTATCTCACAGAGTGTAATCAACTATTTCAAAATACAAATGACGATAAGTTTCGATTTATTTCGTCACAACCAAGTGTGTTTGCTCTGTTTAGTGCTGTTGTCACAATTTTGAGTCTTGGCACGTTTCCAAAAAATATTGAAATTGCAGCTGTTCTGAAATCTTCTTAAACTTCTTGCTGCAATACATTAAATCATTTTTTTTTTTGTTTGTAGTATGTTGTACACGGCATCTGTATAACCAACCAGTTTTTTTTTTTAAATTTCCAACAATAAAATTGAAAAAATTGTTCAGAAAAGTTACAAACCCCTGAGATTTGACCAATGCATCACTGTCCCAATTATCTGTGTTATCAAAAATACCGTTGAAGGAATCTAACAGTTCACCTCTGTGTTATTTAACTGTGTGGACTAATCTGGATGAAAAGTTCCACCTAGTTGGGGCAAGTGATGGCAATTTTTTTTTGAACAAATTCCCGTAAAGCGTACGTTCTTTTAGAAGACTTGGAAAAAAAATTAAGAAAGACCACTCAAGAGTTTGGAAAAATATTTTACATTCTTTTATGTTAGAGATGCTTTGTTGCAAAACCAAATTGGGTACATGGGCATAGCAGTGAGTGAAGAGTGCTTTAGGATATGTTGACAAAACCTTACTTTGCAAGCCATTTATATAACCACTCATTACAGAGGCTCCATCATAAGTCTGGCCAACCAACTTCTCTGCAATGGCAAATGCATTAACAATGTATTCAACATGAGTAAACAAGCCATTAGCAGTTCTGTCTGAACTGACTTTGATAAAAACAAACTAATCTTTCACTAACGTTATCTTCCTGAATGTAACGCAGAACTGTTGACAGTTGCGATTTATATGATATGTCAGAAGTTTCATCTAGCATAATGGCTACAAAGTCTGCTGACTGTTTCCTTTTTTCAACGATTCCTTAACAACTTTAAAAATTATTGCTTTAATAATGTCATTATGAATAGTTGGGGAAGTTCCTCTAAATACTATAGATGTATTTAAGTGTGCCTCACAGGGGGTCATAGTTTTTCAACTCATTATGAAATTTCAAATAATTTCCTTTGTTAGCAGAAGCATCCCACTCATAGTGACCTCTTGGTTAGCCAAATAACAAAATGCATCAATGAGTCTTTTCAGAATTTCTCTGTTTCTGTTTACTTGTTCGCTGTGCTGGCTAATATTATGTCGGTGCTGCTCAGTTACGAAGTTGTCAACCCTGTCTTTCCCAAACATTTTTAGCTGCAAAAATTATTGAAAATGATTTTGAATGTCTTTGTTGAGCAACCGACAAGTGATTTAAATCTTAAGACCCGTGTTTATTCCACACCCGTTTTTATTTTGAAAATAGCAAACAAGGCCAACAGAAAAGCTTATTAAAATCAGGACAACCCGTCAACCAACCCACACTTTCATACTGCGAAACAGAAAAAAATCTAGTGTACTGTTCTTTCTTACTCTTATGCTCTGAAATTAGAAAAGGTAGCCTAACACCACTGTTACCATACCTAACTACTTCTAACTTTTCTAACAAGTGTTTGATGGTACATTTTTTTCCATTGTCAATTTTTAATCGCAACAAAAACACAAAACTATCAGTTTTTTTTTTTTAAAGAAAACACTTCAATACAGTTAACATCAACAAAAAATTGCCACAGTAAAAACAAAAACTGAACACACTGTGTCGACCGTGGAGAATGTCAGTCACGAAAATGCATCACTCTCCAGCAAACTTTTCATGCAGGGGCAATTTTCCAGGCGACCGCACACAAGGAGTCGTACAGCCGCAATGACATTGGCTAATAGACTTCCCCTCTCGTCTTTTCGGCTGCGCATGCAACATTCCTCCCTTCCCCTGTGCCCATATTCTGATATTAACAGTGGGCTGCAGTCCGGCAGAACGCTTTAGCTCTCTCTCTCTCTCTCTCCTTACTGCTTCCCCGTCGCATCTTGCAAGCTGCACGCACATCCTTCAATTTCCCCCCCTCAAACTGCTGCTTGTACATTACAGCAGGCTGCCGTAAGGCAGAACACTTAAGCTCGGTTTCTCACTTCTTACTGCACAGGCATCCGGTAAAATAGCAGAACGCATTACTATTTCCACCCATTCTCTCTAATGCTTTCCGGAAAATAAGTACGTTCTGAGATTACATAAATTTTTTTTTCCAAAAACTTCCTCCACTATTACTCTCTTTATTTCTCAGTGAGCACAATATTTAATGTCTATTTTAACTCTAAATCATTAACACATTTTCTATCTGTGTGTTGCCGTTATCTGTAATGTCTTTCACTTATGAATCCAGTCTAATAGTCCAGTCTGCCAGTCACACTATTAGCTGCACCGATGCTCGCAGTTGCAAATTTTCCTCCCACTGGTCACTTCTCTTGCCGCTTGTTTTGCTCGTCTATCGCTGAAACTCCATCCACTCAACAACTCCTCCTTCGAAGGTCCGTCGTCCTTCTACATCAGTCGCCCTTACCATCTGGAAGGTTCATCATACCTCGAGTCATGCTGAAAAAAACTAGGACAGCAATCCAGAGCATTCTTCAGATAAATGCAGAAATACAATAACCAGCCGGCAGGATGCACTGTGTAACAGATACGTGCTACTTGGTTTATTGCTCGCCTGCCATTCAAAATATTCCATTGACTTGCAGCCTGTTATCATATAACTTCTGTCCTCCTCTTCCACTCGCTCGCGCAGGGCGAGGCAAGGTCAACACAGACCAGTGAAATGTAACACTGCCCCTCCTCAAGTCTGTTCATCCTGAACAGACTCTGCAACATCCGGACCTTCGTAGAGTGCCAGTTGGTCGATGTGGACAAGCTTCGGCTTTGCCCGACAGCCTTGACGACAAATCCAAAGACCACATCATTGATCTTATTCAGAATCCTGTAGGGGCCTTCCCAACAATTCTATAGCTTCGGGCAGTACCCTTTTCACCTCTGTGGGTTGTACAGCCACACCAGTTGTCTCCTTCAAATACCTCGCCCCACTTTCTCCTATCATACACCATCTTCATACTGTCACTATTTATTCTGAGGTACTGTCTAGCAAAATTATGAATGCCAAAAAGTGTGTTACGTAATTTGCTGGCATAATCAGAGGCTGCAGCTTCCTCTTCTGTCGGTCGGCCAAACAGCAGGTCACAAGGTTCAACAACATCCTTGACTGCGTTACCCTTGTGGACTCGTGAACTGCTGCGGGTAAGCAAGGAGAAACAATGACACCTTTGAAAAAATTCAGGAGCAGCCCCATCAGGAATCAAGCCTGGTTTTCCTAGGTGGGAGGTGAGTAGTCTAACCACTACACCACTGTGGTCCCAACATTTAATTATAACTAGCAAAAAAAAAATAATGAACCAACTAACTTGAATGTGTTAAAATCACGCCAAATTTTATTCTTATTTGCATACAACAAAAACACCACAAAATGGATACAAAACAATTACAATCTTAAATTTTTTTTTTGCAGAAAACTAGGTGTGCACGAGCTCCTGTGCTCTTTAATACCGGCCGCTACTGATTCAGCTGATCTTTCCTAATACCCTCATACCCTATAGCCATCAGGTAACACATATGCCTGTGTGTATACAGCTGGCGTTTGATATTCCTTGTGAATTTGGCCTTGTGAAGTGTTGTGATTTACGAATGGAGAGTACTAGTATGAGCGTTTCATTGTGATTATTTCTGCGTGAAATGTTAAATCTAATTATCGTGCTGAAATACGAGTGTTTCAAGAGTTTAAGACTCATTACAATAGAAAGTAAATGTGTACTATATGTGCATTATCAGCTATACAACCCCGAGGAGGTATGTATATCCTCTGCTTACATGGGTGAGTAACGTCATTGGTGTTCAGGCAATCGGTTTAATGGGCTGTATGTATATAGTAGAGTTTTAGCATGGAAATTATATTCAGTGTAGTGAATTGTACTGTGTGGTATTACATGGAAATTTAAAGGCTTGCATACTGCTGGTGCCTGGCCATGTCAAATGCAGAAGACCTAACTAAACTAAACCTCAATTTTTAACTTTGTGTTTAATTACTGTGATCCCGTGTAAATGATTATCAAGAGTAGCCCCATCACTCTCAAAAATACTGTTCAAGCGTAAGTCCACAAAACAACGATTCAGGGGATGCCCGCAGTTTTTTTTTGCAACAGCAAGAGTGGAGCATTCTAACATTCACAAAGCTTGGAGTTTCACGTGAAAGGAATTTTTACGAAAATGGAGTAATTGTAATGAATATTTTGTTGGCTTCAATGAAATTCCTGATACCACATATCAAATTGCTTAGTACACTTGGGTGGATGGGCTAAAGTGTACACTTGGACGGATGCGTCCAAGTTACTTCCTGATACAGACGTCTGTATCTGCTAACATTGTCCCTGCTTGAAAACATCCACACTCCCATGAAACTTCATCAGCACCATATTGGCGACATCATTACCAGTGTGTAAACACACTGAGTTTTACACCAATCCCAGGGCAATTTGCATTACATTCTTCCAATATACAATAATCAGCTTCTGCGTAAAAGACTTTACGGAAAATAGTATATTTCCATTCTACTAATGATGCAGAACACAAATATACGAGGGGCATTAACGTACGACTAATTTCTTAATATGTGCCCACCTAACAGAACCTAAAACCATGATGGGTGAATCACTATTTTACATTATTAAACTAACCTAGGATTGTAGGCATTAAACTAACCTACGGTTGTAGGGTTTTACACTAACCTAGGATTTTTGGGTTTTACACTAAACTACAAATTTAGAATTTTAGGGACTTAACGGAACCGTAAAACTCACCAAAAGAATTCATTAATACAACTTTTGTTGGTTAAGGACGTTTCGTTTAGGAACGTCGACGTCAACACACCGGCCGAACGGCTCGCACATAACGGAAATTCGTTACATTTGTTTAAATATGTTGTACTTATTATAAATGTTACGCCCCTAGTATATTCGTGTTCTACGTGATCAGTAGAGTAGAAATATATCATAATTTTGAATGTTTTTCAGAAAAGCCCCCAATCTTAGTAATTATCATTCTGGTAAGTCCAGAAGAAACTATGTTAAGTACTTTATGACATTATAGCATGTAGATGCTTGTCTGAAACGACATTTGAAGGACAGTAAACTTTCAGCCATGGCAGATTATGGCGACTGAAACAAACCTCAAAAATGTTTTGATTTTTTTCTACTTAATTATCAAATATTTACTATCATCACGAAGAAATATTTTACACATACCAAAATTCCAGCTATGATTGACACTACAGGATTTCTTTTATCATCTCCTTCAAACCACACACACGGTGGCATCTGAAAATTTTCAAAACAACTTGCCATATTTACTACACACTCCCTCACACAAAAAACTACACTCTTTTGACGTTTAATTTGTAGAAGCAAATTACGTCTTTATAGCCAATATCTAAACATACTAACGTCATAAAACAAACTCAACGGAATATNATGGAATTTTTTTTTTTTTTTTTTTTTGTGGTAATATGGCCAACAGAGGCTCACGGCCAAAAACAAAAAACAGTAGGCAGCCAAACAGAGGATAATGAAGGAGAAATACTAGACGGGGTCACAATACTACTCTCCTCCGTAGAAGCCCATCAACCTTTGAGGGAAAGATAGGCCATTGAACAAGGGATAGCAAGGAAAGATTGGGCCGATCACCGAGGATATCTAATGGGTCACCAAATACTTAAGATCAAATAACAAGACTGTGCGCAAGTAAAAACTGAGCGAGAACGATACAAACTACCCGAGGGTCATGAAAAAGTACCGAAGGGTAAGAGACAGGAAAAATCACACGAAGCCTACGAAGAGCAGCATACAACGAACTTCTATCACCTCCAGTGGAACACTGAAACAAAAGATGGATCACATCTGCACTAGGGGCCCCACATACACAAGAAGGAATAGAGACTATATGAAGCTTATACAAATGAGATTGAGTTGCATTATGACCGGAAGGAGACGAAAGGAAGTTACTGCTGAATCCACGGGAACTGCAATGTTGATACTTTGGTCGAGAATATGTAGGAAATAGCTGTGCGTACAAGGTATTATAAAACGAGGTGTAAGTTTCCCATGTTTGTTTCCAATGCCGAAAAACTTCCCTGGTTAATAAGGGATACAAAACCGAAAAGGAAAGCAGTGGCTTCGAGGCACCCTCTAAAACACTCAGTTTTGCAAGTTTGNAGAAAAAGAGGTATAAGTTTCCCATGTCTGTTTCCAATGCCGAAAAACTTCCCTGGTTAATAAGGGATACAAAACCGAAAAGGAAAGCAGTGGTTTCGAGACACCCTCTAAAACACTCAATTTTGCAAGTTTATCTACCATCTCATTCCCCTGAATCCCGACATGCCCTGGTACCCACATAAAAAGGACATATACACTGAGTTTATCCAAAAGAACGCACTGTTCCCGTATGAGCCATATAAGCATGTCCTTATGGGGAGTAGGAGAAGACAAAGCAGTAAGGACACTTCGTGAATCAGATATGATCAGGGGATTTGAGACTCTGTGATCGTATACATAGCGTAAATCCATATACACTGCAAAAGCTTCAGCATAATAACTTGTGGCAGTAAAAGGGAGTTTAAAAAGCCCAGAACATTTATGTGAAGCATCAAAATATGCAGACCCAACACCGTCAACAGTTTTAGAGACATCCGTGTATATCAAAGTACAGTCGGGATATTCAGAAACTTTAGACATCAATTCTATTTGAATAACAATGGGAGAAACAGTTTTAGTAGGGGAAAGAAAGATGGGACAAGGAAAGCGAAAAGAGACCTCGTACTGCAAACGGTGTAACAAACTAGGTGGAGGGGTAACGAAGCTTGCCGTCGTTAGTAATAGTTTCGGTAGGACGTAACCAAGATTGTCAACCGCCTGTACAATACTCCTTACACAATATCGTCAGCATATTGAATAGAGCGAACATGGGAGCCCAGGCGAAATACGATGTTTTTAATATATAAGATAAACAGTAAGGGGCTAAGGGTACTACGTTGAACCAAACCATGGGACACCTGACGAACAAAAACTGTTCCATCAGGTACTCGAGGCATATAACGACGAATGCTAAACAAAGAATGGATACATCGTATAAGAGTATGTGGTAAACCTAATTTAAACATTTTATCATAAAGGAGTATAAGATTAACATTATCAAAGGCCGATTCCAAGTCTAAAAACACAGTACCCAAGACATTTCGGTGAACATAAGCATCCCGAATACGTGAAAACGATACAGCAACAGCATCCAGGGCACTAATACCAGAACGAAAACCAAGTTGTTCTGGACGAAGTAAACAATGATATTCTAACCTCTAATTAAGCCTGTGTTTTACCAATTTCTCAAAATGTTTCGCCAAACAAGAACGCAGAGCAATCGGACGATAAGACTCAGCTGATAGAGGAGATTTACCAGGTTTCAAAATCGGGACTATTTCAAAATCCCTCCACACATCAGGGATACATCCATAACAAAACACTTTATCATAGAATTGAGCTAACCAAACGAGAGTGGAGCGAGGAAGGTGCTCAAGGAGACCATGCAATATGTAATCCAAACCAGGGGTGGTATTACCTGTGGTGTGCAAACAATGGCTTAATTGCTCCACTGTAAATGCCCGGTAAAAAACCTGATGATCACGCGAAGCTGCATGAGAAACAACTGAAGGAAAACAGAAGATAGCAGCCTCCGGGACGGTATCAGGGGCAATGCGATTCATAAAAGCAGGAACAAGGGGCAGAGAAATATGATGGGAATGCTGTCCCTCTTTACTAGCGCGAAAAGCTTTAAATTTACCCCATAATGTACGAGAGGGAGTAGTACGAGAAAGTGAAGCACAAAAATTATTCCAGCTAAGCTTTTTACATTCAGACCACAACTTGCGCGCCTCTGCTTGGCATTTCTTAAGATGTATAAAATTGGCCAAAGTAGCCTGTCGTTTATATTGGTGAAGTACATTCAAACAATGGCGATTAACTTCGTCACATTGTCCATCCCACCAAGTGGAACCATGTTTCCGATCACCAATACGAAAAGGTCGAAAAGGCATTGAACTTTTAGCAGATTCCAAAAGAGACATATAGAAAGCATCATACACCATGTTTATATTAAAAGCAGTAACCGGGGGAAAATGGGTTGTTGCTTCCAACATTAAGGAAGAGAATTTGCACCAATTTGCCCGATTATATAGTAAATGGTATCGACGAAAAGTAGGGGAAGGAGACTGAGAAGTTGGTGAAGAAGTGAGGATAATTGGAAAATGGTCACTACCCCATGTATCATTATGGACTGACCAGATTAAACAGCTAGAGAGGCTCGCATAAACGAAAGTTAAATCAATGGCAGTGGAGCGGAAATGTGGAGACCCGATCCATGTCGGTTGCGTACTGTTCAGTAAAGTAAAATGTGAAGTAAGTAAAAATTCTGACAAACATCGACCAGAAACAGCCTCAAAGGGATTACCCCATAGACAATGGTGGCAATTGAAATCACCGCCTATAATTACAGGATGTGGAAACTGGGAGAAGAAAGACACCCAATCGTGTGCTGAACATCGAAAATTAGGATGGACATATATAGAGACTATAGTGATATTAAAGTAGCCGAGTGTCGATCGAATCGCCACTGCATCAACACCATGGAAACCGTCAGGATAAGTAATATTAAAAGGCTCACCAGCATGCGTATTCCTTAAATATATAGCCTANCCTTAAATATATCGCCGTCCCTCTGTCATCCTTAGGGGAGACGAAAGACTGAAAGGATCTGATATAGAGAGGGGAGGTACGTAGCATCCGGGTTTCAGAAAGTAGAACAACATCTGTGTTATGAGCATCCAAATAATGAAGGAGAGGAAATCTATTGGTCAGGAGAGATCTAGCGTTCCACTGTATGGCGCAAAAGCGTGAGGGAAACATGTAAGCAAAAAAGTGGTAAACAATAGCAGACACACTCACCTTAAGAGGACACATCCCCTTATAGGAGAGTTTGAAGAAAGGATTGGATCATACTCTCTCGGTCAAAATTATAAGTAGAATCTGTTTTTGCTACTGTTATCATATGCTCATTTGTGTCTATCAAAGAATTCAATTTATCGTTATTAAGTCGAGGGACTTCATGTACCTCAGCGGGCGGTACCTCTTCAGATAGTGGAGCACGAACAAGAAAAGGAATATTGTCGACAGCATCTGGCTTAAATTGAGCATAATATTCTCGAATATTAAAGGAAGGTGTAAGAATGTTGGAAGTCACTGAAGGTATTGCCTTATAACAAACAGTATATCCATCTGGCCTTATGGTGGTCATTTGGGATTGTCGCTTGGAGCTTTGTGTTGCTAATGAATATGACATCGGGAAGGCCAAAGGTGCTGATAGGGGAGGGAGAACTGAAGGTGTAGGCAGAGGCGGATATTGAGCCAATGAGGTGGGCGGGGACATTGTTGGTTGCGATGGTGGTTGTTGTTGTACCGGATGGACCCTGAAGTGCGGCTGGACTTTGGCTTTAGCATCAGCATAAGGCAGGTTGTAGTATGCCATGACATGTTTTACCTCTCTTTCCATTTCCCAAACAGGGCATTGAGCCTTGTCATGGGCCATGTGTTGACCAGAGCAATTCATACATACTGGGGTATCTGCAGTAGTACATTCGGAAATAACATGAGGTTGAGAGCAGGCAGGACAACGAACATTCTTTGTGTGGCAGTTTTTCTGTGTATGCCCGAAGCGAAAACACCTGAAACACTGTAGCACAGATTGAACCCGAGGTGTAACTTTGAAGAGCTCTTTATATATAATAATCTCATTAGGTAACTGCTGCCCTTGAAAGGTAAGGCTCACCAGGCGGATGGGAACTCGTTCAGATAAGGATCCATTAACGACATGTTTGGTTAACCTCTCTATAGACAAAATCTTGTAATCGCATTCCAAACCTTCGCGAATGTCACCTGTCGACATATCGAGTGGAATACCATATATCAACCCTTGGTGTTGCACAAGACCAATAGGGATATTTACAGATACATTCAGTTTAGTTGGTAGGTTTGAGGACATAAATTTATTGGCGGCAATACCAGTAGTAAATGTTATTTTCAGTTTCGCTGGGCCTGCTCGTTGGATATGTAATATATCGCGGTTAGGATGGAGTTTGCGACCTAGAGAAATGGGATGTAAATTACCAATATTCTTATCTTGCGACTCAACAAAAACAACAAAAGGCCCTGGGCCATCTCGAGGATATCATAATTGGGGAGGTATAACCTGTCTCGCAGTATTTAGTGGCTCCATCGAAGGGCCATCAATCCCTTCACGATTACTTTTTGCTTGACGACTATCATTATGGGCTTGCCCAACTGGTAATTTTCACTTATTTGCAGTCTGTCCATCTACATCCATCGCTTACCTGCGGTCAATATTTATAGATCACCAAAACGAATTCGACTACATTACCACAAATATTACTTACAGCAATCCACAAGTCACTCATCCCTCCACGACTGTCCCAACGGAAAGATACTGACACTCAAATTAAGGATAGGCTGTAGTTATCAAAAATTTCACATATAAATATGTGCAATTCATAGATAAACAACATCGATAAATTTCATAACTGATAGTTCACTTATCAATAATTTTTGCAAAACGTTACATCGGGCTGCACAAGTCTGGGAGGATGGTATAATATAGCAGTTCGTTTAAGCAAACTGGTTCTTTTTTAATACAATTTTGTTTAGTTTGTTTACATTTTAACCTAATAATTATTTAGCCCCAAAAGTTTATTTGTCAACTGGGATGATTTTGGCTAATATATATATATTTTTTTCATTTTATCTTAAAAACCACATAAACAGACCAACAGCAATAAACTATTATTGTTCCAGTATTTTTATTGAATATAAGAAATTCCAAGAACAATTTAATATCCTATTTCAAAAATGTAAATATTCCTCACTTTCAAAACTTATTTCCAAAACAAGTAGGACCGTCTCAACTTGGCACGGGGGTGACTTCAGCTCGAGATATGATATAGCTTCTATAATAGTTTACAAAGACCAGTGAGACAATGTAAACACATTGTTACTTTGCAAAAATGTATATATTAGATCAATACATAACTTTGAATAACATGAACATTTGTTAACACAAATAATCCACTTAGCGGAATCCACACTCGCAAGCTTGTTTTTTTTTATACCATAAGAGAGGTAGCACATCTTGAAGGTTTTTCCAAGTGGTGAAACAAAGTCACCTTATGGTTGACTGTAATTTTAGAGTTGCCAATGAACCCAAACTCAAGGTTCTTCACGACCATTCGCTGTCCCACAAAACAACAGCAGCCCTGGTCAAACACCATGCTAATAACAAGAACAACAGGTGAGGCCATCAGCGACATTATCTTGACGGTGTTTGGGAAACACATATTTTGGCCTAGCACTGCACGAGTCAGCTGACGGTCCCACATTGATCCAAACACGTGTGTGACACCAGGACAGTCTCGTGGTTCGGATCCCAACTAACCAGCATATGTGGTCACACTCAGCACTGCGCCATCAGACCACAGTAAGTGTGAAGGCGACACCCGATTTTGTAGCGCCCCTGATCATGACATGTACGAAGAAATGACACCACTATGCAGCATAAAGTGTTTCAGAATGTTAGTGGACTCGAAAAGCAGAGCCAAATCATTCCCAGTCTACCCAAAGTACACACCAGAAGTGAATTGTGTTTTTAAATGTAATTTCAAATCATATATAAGTGAAGTGCCAACAACTTCCTATTTGTGGCACTGTCTTCACCAAGTTCACTAAGTTTAGTCCCCGCAGGCATCACCTGGCTGGGGTGTAAAAGTGTAAATGTTTATTTTGCAGCAGTCAACAGGTGTACTGACTCGGATAGACATGTTTCCAGCACTACATGAACGTAAAATTCACAACGCGGAATTATGATATCATCAATAATTCAGCAACTTGTGTAGTTTGTAGAACACGTAAGTTTTTGTTAGGGACAGTGTTCAGTGTCCAATTAGCTAAGGTATTTTCCCACAGATGCGATGTAAACAATTAAGGACCTAACTCTATTTTGAATTTGCTTCAACTCTCACGTTTTCCCGACATCTAGCATCTTCACTGCAAGATTCCGGAATACTGCCGGCAGCCATTTAGTATGAAGTGGGTATTGATTGGAGAAGGCCACGCGGTTCACAACTCCCGGGCACTTAATCAGCTCTGCATTGTTTAACATCAAGAACAGTAGTTTTCACTTTATTCAACCATAACATTATTATTTAACACAACTTCATCACCCAGGAGGAATGCCTCTCTGCCTCCTGCAGACCGAAAGCCCCAGAAGTGTAACTTCGTCACGTAAATCCTGTGAGAACACGCTCATTTTCCTGCATTATCCCCCAATGATATTAGTATTTCGGGTCTGCTTAACGATGTGAGCGTCATCAAATTGTTTGTATTGCTAGATATTCAATAAATGACTCCAACACCAAATCAAGCATTTTGATTGTGGGCCTTACTTATTAAAGTCATTTCGGGAGATGAACCCATCAACCAGCCATTCTCAGGGTTTAAGTGTTTTCAGTGAAATATGTACTTTTATCAGTGTTTAATTGGTGAGTGGAGTAGCCCTATAACTCCGGATTTAGCAAACTTCATACCAGTATAAATGTCCACCTCACAACGGGCACCCACGGCTGTACTTGGCAGCCTTCGAACCACAATTAATACCCCTTCAATTGCGACATAGAGGATTGGAAGAACAGTCTAGCCATCTGGGTGACTCGGTCATGACCCCTGGTAATAAGTCAACAAGATGTCTCTGGTGAGTGTTAACCACCAGAACTTTGCATGAATAACAGTGCAGTGGCGACGGCCTAACCATTCTCCAAACCCGACATCATGATAAAGTCACAAAAATTAATTTTTGTAATTCTCTCATCCATTTTATACTTTTATTACCTTGCGGTATTATTGGAAATCTAAAAATCTCAAATAATGGATTTCTATTAAATTTTTATTTTCCTAAATTAATTTTTTTATTTTTCAAATTTAATTAACAGTCTTTCACTTTTGTTTTAATTAAATTTTGTTTTCTCGTAACATTCTTTTGCACTGCACTGGAAGTAATATTTTGTGATTGTGCTGAGGATAGAGATATATATCGTGATGTGTAATGCATATTGGGAGCAGAAACCTCACTGACCTCCCCGCCATATTACCCTCCCTACGAGCGCCTACCAGTTGACACGTGTCGCAAGACACGTGGACAGCCAAAACTGATCGCAGTTAAACGTGTCAAGGTTGTGCCGAGTAAGAACTGGCATATCGCCGAAGCACCTGGAATGCGCTACGTAAATACGTAGGAAAGCAGGAGAAAATGCAGAGCCAAGCAAGAGCACCTCTAGCTTCACGCCAGAGAAAACGCATGACAAATTGAAAGTGGTGCCACGAGCACTCCTCCCCCCTTGCCACCTTTTATTCAAATCGTGGAAGAATAAGCTGACAGGGTAAGTTTCAGGGTGCAGGCCACCACCTCCCCCCCCCCAAACATTCGCGAACCATGGCATGTGTTAGAAGTGTTTTGTACTGCTTCCTCCCACTGCCCCCTCCCAGTATAAGGGGACACGTGTAGGAACACTTAGGAAATTTACGAGCAAACAGGGAGACAGTTTTTATCATCGCGCCGAGAGAGTCAGTTGCATCGGAAATCACGAGAGGACGTCGGAACGAGAGGAGAGCATCGAGGAGCGAACTCAGAGCAGCAGTCGAGCGGAGACAGCTCCAAACGCGGACTTTTTCCAAGGCCGCCCACATCGCTGGATCTCATCCACAGCCGACAACATACCAAGCACTACAAGCAGAGCTCGTCATCCAAAGAAGCCTCCCCTCCACCATGACGTCTCCCAAGTTAATCCGAATTAGTTAAATAGAGTACCACACCTCGGAAGTGTTTCTGCATGTTTAAACTCGAGACAATATAACAAACCAATAAGTGAAACACCGAAAGACTACCTTATTGATATACCCTAAACTTTCAAGGCACCTTATAGTTTGTGCCTGGACGAATTAACTCTGACCCTATGAACCCATCTGTATACCACAGGTGGGGAATAGTGTCAGCCGGAAGTAGTTTTCTTCTGGGTGGGACTTTTAAATCATACCGGTGGAAATGTTATATTTTGCGTGGCCATCACACAGAAAAAATGTTGAGGCTGCAAAGAGTTTCGTGGGATCTGTTGGATATGTGATCTGTTTGTGTAAATGGACAATATCTAGTATGTTGTAGCTGTGGCCTTCAAGACCACTTTTGATGTCATATTTTCTGGTACCAGTCATTAAGTCAAACACCACTTCTGTGATTCTGTTGAAGTACTCCATGTGGTTTCCTTTCAGCATACTTGCAGCTTTCGAATGCAAAGGGCAGTCACAATGTGAAGGCCTTTTCAGATGATGTGGATGTTGTAGCCGGTATTGTCAATGGAACCGAGGATGTGTACCAGCAATGTGTGCTGTGTGGTGTTAGGTAAAACCGAATTGAAATTACGTGTTTTTCCTTGTTTGTTAGCAGTTGCACGCAGCTGTGGGGTGGCTTGTGGGCTGTCTGAAGGTCTGGATGTTGCTTGGGAAATCTAGTAATTGTTTTTGCAGCCGCAGGTGTTGTAGTGTTGTCCCCTTGCACTTGTCTTGCACTGGGCTGGAGATTTTGTTGGCTACTTAGGAAGTCCCGCATCCCAGGAGTGCGCCCGTCTTGCATCGCGTCCCCAACTGATTCCTACCCCAGTTGGTGGATTGAGGAGGAGGGGATAAACCGTCCGAGAAATTCCTGATACATTGTTTGACTAGAAAGTGTGCCTAATAATATCGGTGCAGTGCACTGTAGCGGCTGGTACTCTATTGACTAGGGTCTAGATGACTAGTTTCCTGGTCGACCACAGTACCCAGGATGTGTGCCACGAAAAATTAGGCAGTGTTGCTTGGTGAAGCAGAGACCACACCTCCACATCCCTCGAGGTTGGCTCACAATTTTCAAGTGCTGTAAACTGAAAACGATTTGGTGATTTCCTCTTTATTATATGGAGTAGGAGGAAGGTGTTTGTGAAAAAACAGTAGGGAGGTGGTGGGCATATTTTGTTGCTTTTGACCTCAGTTTAACAAGAATAATGCATACACATCACTCGGCGCGAGGGGTGTGGCGCAATTGCCTCCTCCCCAATTACCAGAAGATCCTTGAAACACTTAAAAATAAAGTTAACTTGCCTGCCAGTCTTAACTTAAATTACTTTATTATAACTCTCTTAATTGTGAATATCTGGTGCGTATAATGTTCTTAAGAAGTATTTTGAAACAAACTATGTAAATATGTTGGTAGGTATGTAATAGCATCCTCTCCTGCAGCATATTTTATTACTGCTAGAATAAACTTTATGTCGAGATTTAATATATGTTTTGTATAAATGCATTACACAGGCAAAACAACAATGCAAAAAACAAAACGACCTTATAAAACTGCAAAACGGCAAACATTGAGTAGAATTAAATTACTTTCGACAGAGGTACTCAAAACACTTTTTCTTAAAAGAGGCTTAAGTTTTTAAGTTCGAGGGACGATAAAATTTACACTACTTATCACGCAGCCATGTTGGTAATCAGTATGACGCTGTGTTGCTGAAAATTTTTCTGTTATTATTCATGTGATTGTATTATGTATCTGATCATACATTAGTATCTTATTATCTTGATAAATTAAGATTGCATATGAACCTGTGTTACATAATGTCATGCCATACTTGTTTTTGTTCATACCCATTCATTTTCAACGATATAATTTTCATGTTGTATTATTGTGCAGGTTAATGCTGTGTATTACATTCCATTTACTGGAAAATACCACGCCTATTCTATTTCTGCTTCAAGCAAGGGTGTGTGTCCTGAATGCTTTGGTACCTTCATACCTATAATTTTATGCAATTAAATGGGGTAAGTTGATAAATAACACTATCTATATGTTTTTTAGTATAATATATTTTCCATTTATTGCATTTTTGAATGTGCTTTTGGCAATGTGTGAACCGACTGAAATAAGTAGGTACTGCCAGAATACAAAGTTTGGCTGAATTTTGTTAAATAGTTTAATAGATATAACATAGTAATCTAACTTACTCATACAAACAACCTTTATAAAAAAATACCTGACCGACTTCAAATATGTAAACTTACACAATTTTTGAGGCTCTATCAGTGTGCCTAATTTAGGAGAAATCCGTTTTTTATTTCCCGAGATAACACATGAAAACTTTATTCATGTGATGCTGGACAAGGAAAGACTCTGTATAGACAGATTTGATTTTTAATATTTACTATCAGCTTTTAATTTAAGTTGAAATTTATTCCATTGTTTTGTATATATATAATACTAAATTAAAATGTGTATATAACAGGCATTGTGATAGAAAGAGTTCTGCCCATTTAAAACTGGCATATTCAGATAACCAACAGTAGTATTAATTGTTTGCATATATTTGTAGGAATCAGTTAATTGTTTTCCGAGATATAACAAACTTTATTTTTTTATTGTGCTGCACTATCTTACAAAAAGTATGCACAAGAGAAGTTCGGTGTAAACACAATTTATATATATTTTTTTTATCCAATTATATCTGCTAAGCTACAACATACGACAGTTTACAAAAAATGTGACACACGCATCATTTATATATACGTCAGTACTGAAACAAATAAAAATTTACTTAGCAAAATTTAATTATATAAACAAATATGTTAATCTCTCTTACATTACTAACACCTTAGCCTTATTTTGTAATGATCAGCAGTTCTTCTGTAGCTGCCATCGGTGATGGTTGGGTTTTTCGTAGTTTGGCGTTTGGTTAGCGGGGTCATTCTGTGTTTGTGCCGTTTTGATGATTTTCGTAATTTAAATGGACCTTCGATTGTTGGATATTTTATTTTATTAAGTATTTGTTATCTTATTTTAGTTTCGTTTAAAATCGTAGTTGTTGGCCGTGGGGGAAAGCACAGGCCATTATAACTCGTTAAATAATAAAAAAGTGACGAAGGAAATTACTGTAATTAGGTGTAAGCTACGTTAATTTATCCAGGAAATATTTTGGTTGTTTATATCTACCTTGACTTGTTTGGAATGTTGGGGCAGTCTTCTAATTTTCATATCTAGCCAGAGCTCATTATATGTTCTCTTCTTTTAAAATTTTAGGCGAATCGAAGAAAAGCATTTTGTAGCTTCAGTATTCTATATTTCAGAGAATTTTTTATTCCTATAATCGGGCCTGCGCAACAGTAAATATAACCAATAAATAGGTCACAGAAGTTGATGTTTTGATTGTCGGTAAGATATGTTTGAATATTTTGACGTAGTTAAGCCATAATTATCATGTTTGTACTCACCTTGAAATCTGTTTGACCCAGTTAAGATTAGTATCGAGTTTATTTCCTAAGTTTTTAACGTTCCTGACCTCAGGGCCAGTAACCTTATATGATTTATGGTATCAAAGGCTTTAGGAAAGTAAGTAAGTGTCTGTGATACGGGTGGAAACCTGATTGTTTTTTATGATACAAATCATTCACTTTAAAGAATCCTTCTAATTGTGCATAAATTACTTTGTCAAGGAATTTTGAGATTCAAAACGTTGATAGTAGGTGTAAGGTGCTAATAGTTATTTAGTTTTGGATTTTCGCACTGGATTTAAATCACAGATTTGGTATTTTGTCATGTTTGTATTTTATATCTACCTATAACTGTTTGAGGCTGCTATTAGCTACGGAATCATTTATGTAAATTATTTTTTAACTAAATTGTTGTGAACATACATGCCAATACAGCGCCCACAACATCCGCCTATCCTGTCTCGTCTATTAAAGGTGTAACCTGTTATTTCCACTAACGCCATAAACACTGCTGGACGTAGCCATGTTTCACTATTTAAAAGTTGTGTCCTGTGTTATTTGCCTCAATTATGTTCCTATTATTTTCTATGCTATGCACGAGAAATTGCATATTTAAGTGACATGTTTTGAAACAAGGAGCATAAAAGAAAAGTGTCTCAACTCAGGAGAGAACCTGACATATTCATTTGTTTGCCGAAGTTGTTTCTATGGTACTTCCTACATTAGGACACAATACTTTTAACTAAATTGTCGGTACACAATACACACTTGAAGTCAAAGTTCAGAAAATTGAAAATTGGGCTTGCGATCTTTGTAAAAATGTGCATCTTGTTATGAAATTCCTTCTAAACACCAAAGAATGTAGGTATTTTATTAATATGTTTTTATTATAAGCCCATGCTATTATGTTTCAATTTTATTTCAAACCAAAAAAAAAGTGTGTTTCCTGTATTCATAAGTATCAATTCAGTGATTTCCTCTTCGCATAACATTCGTTTGTTATTTCTTTATTTTTGACATGACAAACTTACCAAAGCTTGATTCAGTATACCGAAATTAAAATCGCATTACACTAAAATTCATCCCACATAACCTTTGAATGATTCTCAGCAAAATGGCTGCCTGACTATTTACTTAGGTTTCAACTTTTCGAAATCGTGAAGTCAAGAGTGTTTGACTTTATCCTTGACAGTACCATTGTGTCAAGCCCCATAGGAATCATGTCGAGAAGCAAACATACAGTCAAATGCTAAAGTTTTCTATTGTGTTAAGAGAGTTAAATCACAAATGTTTACTTTTGATGTTGGCAGACAACGNAGTCAAATGCTAAAGTTTTCTATTGTGTTAAGAGAGTTAAATCACAAATGTTTACTTTTGATGTTGGCAGACAACGGATGTCTTTTCCAGCAATTTTTTTTATGCTGGCCTAAGTTTTCCGGGCAAAATTATTGATTCCATCATTTGTCCAGAGTTATTTCATGCCACAAATGTATTTGCGAGAATAAGAATCATAATCTTATAGATGAAACCCTATTTTGTAAACAGATACATGCAAGTATTAAAAAAAAAGCACGTGGCACAAACTATCAGATTAGAAACACATAGATAAAGACGGATGTGTTCCCTCAATATGAGAATACGTAACCAANAGTCAAATGCTAAAGTTTTCTATTGTGTTAAGAGAGTTAAATCACAAATGTTTACTTTTGATGTTGGCAGACAACGTATGTCTTTCCCAGCAATTTTTTTTATGCTGGCCTAAGTTTTCCGGGCAAAATTATTGATTCCATCATTTGTCCAGAGTTATTTCATGCCACAAATGTATTTGCGAGAATAAGAATCATAATCTTATAGATGAAACCCTATTTTGTAAACAGATACATGCAAGTATTAAAAAAAAAGCATGTGGCACAAACTATCAGATTAGAAACACATAGATAAAGACGGATGTGTTCCCTCAATATGAGAATACGTAACCAANTGTGGCACAAACTATCAGATTAGAAACACATAGATAAAGACGGATGTGTTCCCTCAATATGAGAATACGTAACCAAGAACGTGTTTCTACAATGTCTAAAGAGAAAAAGTACAGAATCGTTTATTGTATATTTACGCGATGTGTGGGTAGTAAATATTATATTTAAATATGGAATTGTTTTTTTAAATGTCAAAGTTAAAGGACTGTAGAAGCTGGACTCCGGGTATCTTCGGTAAGGACTCGTTTTTACTATTCGAGTTGACAGGGCCTGCTGTTGTGTAATGTGTTGAGTAATTGTCGAGAAGCTGTACTTCCAAGGACTGATCCTGAGTACCTGGAGATAGGGTGGGACGGGTGGTCAAGCGCGATCTCTCACAAGGGGTGAAGGGGGCGAGACTAGCGGTACTCTAACAGAAACCTTGGAATGTCTGCCTTGGGGAAGGGGTGCGGGTGGCTTTGCTAGTTATTGTCAAAAACACTAGTATAACTCACTGTTTTTTTAGTTTAATTAACATAATTCTAATAAACTCTTTGTATGCGTAAAAACTCATAGTTTCGCCTGTCATAAGGTCATTATTTTAATGACATGTAGGCAGTCTGCCTACAGTAACACATACTGCAATAAAAAGAAACCTAAAGAACTGCTATCCTTATTTTAAAACCCCTATCTATTGCAGGATAAAGAAACAAACATTACATATGCTGTTACCTAATACAGGTATTGAAATGTTTATATTTCTAGGCAATTATAGGGCTTATTGATATATTAAAATAATTTATGAAGTAAAAGTACTAAAATAATAACGTGACGTACAAACTAAAAATGATATCGTCACAATGCTGTGTTGACACACACTAAATTACACAAATTCAGATTTGAAAGATTAATCACTCATGCTCATTCAATATGTCATTTAGGAGTTGGAAGTATTATATATATTATAAATACAGTGTGTGCGTGCATGCATGTTGGGCTGACAACAATTTTGGATACTAACAATGTACAAAAGTACAAATAGTTAGTATACATTGTGTCGTTAGTGAAGCTAACTTATATTTAATGTATTTAGGACTGCATCATTACTAAACCCTCCAAAAATTAAACGAGCTACTGAGTAATGCTACCAAGATCAAATGGTATGAAATTTTTGCTCGCCAATATATATAATATATATATCAATTTATTTAATGATAAGGTAACCAGTCTATGACAAAAGCCCATACCAATAGTAATGAAACACATCATGATTAAATCTGCCCCCTGGATGACACCAGATATACATAACTGGATGTAACTTTGTGATTCAGCCATTTCGCAAAGAAAGGAAACTAAATTTCTGTGCAGCCGATATTGGCAGAAGCCTTACACATTACAAGCTAATAAGAAATAGATGTAACTGTTAGAATAATAGAAGTAAAGCAAACAACACTTTGTTATACACTGATTGATTTAATGAGCAATTAACAGACATAAGTAACCGACATCCCTCTGTGGTTGTAATGATGCAATATTCTTAATTTTTCGGGACACGGGTGTAAAATTCTTTTGTGTGTTTGTGAAGCTTTGGAAAGCTTCGTAATATTTTTATCGTGTTTCAAATTAAAAGCCGTGGTGGCCTATTTTACCGTGTTAGTTTGTTTATCGGGTCTGAAGTTTAAAGCCGTGGTGGCTCATTTCCCGTGATAGTTTATCCGGCAGACGTTTGCCGTTTTACGGTTATCGGACGGACGTCTGTTTACGTTTTATCATTAGTCCTGTTACAGTTTTGTTTCGAACTTTGGTTTTTTTGGGAAGCGTCAGCATTATTTAGCTCTTTCACGTGACGTCTACAAGTTTCAGTTCCTCCAGCGCAGTGTCAGGCAACGTCAACAAGTTTTTGTTGTACGAGAGGTTCGTTTCTGTTGACAACGCAGTATCGATAACATGTTGAGCGCGGGACACAGCGCAGTTTGTGATGACGCTGCTGGCAGATGCCAGGCACTTATCGCTGGAGAGGGGGGTNCGGGACACAGCGCAGTTTGTGATGACGCTGCTGGCAGATGCCAGGCACTTATCGCTGGAGAGGGGGGTGCGAGACAGAACAAAAGACGCGTCTGTCTGGCACCCTTCACTTATTCAAGTCAGTCGTCAGGGAGAGTCACTTCAAGTCGCCCATGAGGGCGGGTCAGGGCAGTTGTAAGAAGCATCAAACAATGCTAGCCTAGGATGCGTTCTGGCAGGACGAGAACCCCCACATCGGCAACTAGACTTTATTATTTCATTTCTCAGCCGGTGTGGGAGGTAGCAGCAGTTATTATTTCTTCGGGATAATTTTCAGACACGTAAATAATAAGTAAACGACTGTGGCACTGTTTTCTGTACTTTATATTTATTTCAAGAGAGGTTCGTACTCTGCAAACTGGAACTTCGTCTGTGCAATACATAGTTAAATAAATAAATAAATATATATATATATATATATATCAAAATACTCTGGAACTTCTTTCTTAAGTAACTAGCGTCCAATTGTACTGAGTCTCGTGTTTCTACCTTCTGAGCAAGCCGTGGCAACGTAAACATTCGGAAGAGTAACAAGTCCGCAACGTTACAATATGGCGCCCACCTGTGAGGCTGTAATATTTTTAATATAAACGTAACGCGGGAACGTTACATGGTCTCGTCCGCCACGGAGTAGTGACGAAGCTCAGTGTTGCCAAATGAAATGTATAATAAAATAACACGCCTCCTTACATTTATATGGCAACACCAAAACACTCAAAAACAAACCAAACAAAAACAACTTCACTATGGTATTAAAACTATCTATCTTAACTTACTATACCTTATTTTATTCTTTTGCATTTAACATTTCTCTGAATTTAATGAATTTTACATTTCCTAATGCTTTTGTAAATATATCTGCAATATTATTTTCTGAATCTATCTTTACAACTTCAATATTTCCTTGCTTGACACTCATGTATAAAATGATAATGAACCTCAATATGTTTAGAATTGTTTGTAAAGTTTCCATATTTGGAAATGGCTATTGCCCCTGAGTTATCCTCATATATCCTAACTGGTTTACAAATTTTAGTGAAAACATCATTCGTTAAACAAATAAGAAAATTTATTTCTGTTACAGCTTCTGATAAGGCAATGTACTCTGCAAATGTAGAAGACTTTGTTACACAGTTCTGTTTCTTTGATTTCCAACCAATAACATTTCCAAACAACCTAATTATAAATCCTGAGGTAGACTTCCTGTCTAGAATGTCCCCTGCCCAGTCAGCGTCCACAAAACAATCCAAAATATCAGCATTATCATTCTTATAATATTTTAATTTAAGATCTCTTGTCAAGTACAAATACTTTAGAACTCGCAGAGCATATTTAAAATGTGTCTCATCATAACAATTTTGGAACCTGCTTAAATAATTTACACAAAAAGATATATCTGGTCTGGTACCAGAGCTTATATACAAAAGAGCACCTATTAAATTTCTATACTTTATATCCTCATTTTTATCAGCTTGTGCCAGTTTTAAATTGACTTCCATAGGGGTCTTATACAATTTTGCATTTTCAACATTATAACGTTTAGCTAAAGATTCAATATAAGATTTCTGACTCAAAGTCAAGATATTATCTTGATCATAACAATATTTAATATCGATACCAATATAGTTTTTTACTTTACCTTTGTCTTTCATTTTAAACTTGTCAGATAATTTACTTTTTATGTCAACAATAGCTTGTTCAGTTTTACAGCAAATTAATAAATCATCAACAAACAGTAGAATGTAAACAGTTAAGTCATTCTGTTCTTTAAAATACAAACAATAGTCATATTTACTTCTGCGAAAACCAAGAGTTATCAAGAAATCATTGAAACATTCATACCATGCTCGGG
This sequence comes from Clitarchus hookeri, assembly GCA_002778355.1. Lineage (NCBI taxonomy): Eukaryota > Metazoa > Arthropoda > Insecta > Phasmatodea > Phasmatidae > Clitarchus > Clitarchus hookeri. Next base: position 375,671 of record NQII01000330.1, on the reverse strand, counting down.
GACTTTCTTTTAAGCCGTATAATGCTTTATTTAATTTATAAACTCTGTTAGTCCCATCTTCATAACCAACTGGCTGCTTTACATAAACTTCAGATACAACTTTACCATTCAAAAAGGCTGTCTCTACATCCATTTGATGAATAACTAAAGAATATTGACAACAATAAGACAATAACAGTTTAAGAGTCGGCATTTTTAGCTACAGGAGAATAAGTATCATCAATACACTCAGAGTGTTGGAAGCCTCTCACCACTAGCCTGGCTTTATACTCCCTTTCACTCTTCCTTTTGTATATCCACTTCACATCAATTACCTTCTTGTCCTTAGGAGGTTTGCTTACTAGTGTCCATGTATTATTTTTCACAAGACTGTCCATCTCACAATTCATTGCTTCTTTCCATTTCATTGACTCTTCACATGTAATCGCCTCCTGAAAATTTACCGGAACCAAAGCATCACAAAAATTGACATTAATGCAGTAATAACCAAATTCCTCATCAAAACGAAGTGGAGGTTTAACTTGTCTTGTTGAGTCCTTTTTTGTTATCCTATCTTCATCTTCTTTTATCTCATCATTATTTATTTCTTGTGTATTATCCTTTTCCAACTGTTTTGCCATATCCATCTTCTCTTGATTTGTATTAGGTGAATCTTCAATCTTATCTTGTTTCTCATCTTCAAATCCACACAAAATTTCATCTTCCATTACATTACAATGTCTAGCAATAATTACTCTGTTGTTAACCAACACTCTGTATCCAGAGTCAGTGTATCCAAGTAAAATTCCAGCTTCTGCTTTCTTGTCCCATTTTGATCTTCGCCTTTCTTCTGGAATTCTCATAAACACTTTACTTCCATACATTTTCAAATTTTTAACTGATGGCTTTCTTTTAAAAAATATTTCATATGGCGTTTTCCTTTCAATAGTATTAGTCAATGTCCTGTTTTTCAGATATGCAGCTGCTTTAATTACTTTAGGCCAAAATTTTCTTTCACTTTTTTCCTTCTGATAAAAGACATGTGCCCATATCCATTAATGTTCTATTGTATCTCTCTGCTGTTCCATTTAGTTCATGAACATATGCTGGACAAGGTTTTATTACTATTCCCTTTTCTTTTGCAAACTGAAAAACTCTTGCATTCATATATTCCTTGCCATTGTCACATCGCAGTTCCTTTATCATCTTTCCTGTCAAGTTTTGTACCTCATTTACATATTGCACTAAATAATCATATACCTCATCTTTTGTCCTGATACAATAAATTTTAACTAATTTGCTGTAGTCATCTATGAAACTAAAAAAATATTTTTCTCCTTGATTTCCTGAAGTCTGATGTGGTCCATTTAAATCTGTGTGTACAATCTCTAATAGCGCCTCTGCTCTTCTTCGATTATGGTGAAATGGTAGGTTATGCATTTTGTTTTCAATACATGTTGCACATCTTAGGTATTCAGATTCAATCTCTTTAGGTAATCCATCCAATGACTCAATTTTGCACATTAATTCCAAATTTCTAAAATTTATATGTCCCAATGTACGGTGTAGTTTTTCTTTTATAGTCATATTTCTTTTACTTACATTCGCTTGCATTATTTCTTCAATCATGTAGCTTTTCATCTTATACAATCTCTCATCTTTAATTGCCACTGCTAGAACCTTTCCATTTGTGTTATAAATTTTTGACAATCTCCTTCTTGAAACAATTGAATGTTTGTCGTTAATTCTTGAATAACTTAACAGGTTTGCCTTCATTTCTTTTACATAAAAAACATTTGTCAACATCACTTCGGATTTTTGTCCATAAACCAGGAAACAAGTATTCAATTTACCAACTTTGTAGCTTCTAATATTGTTCCATCACCAATTTTTACTTTCACAGGTTTCTTCAATGTCTCGCAAGTATCAAAGTACTCATCAGTGTTTATAATATGGTCTGTACAACCACTATCGAGTATCCATTCTATTTGCCCTTTCTTTGGCTTATCATTTTCACTTGTTGTGTACGTATTGTTTGCAATGGTAGTGTGAAAACTATTACCTTGATTCTCATGACTACTTTGATGATAATTTCCTCGTCCTCTATGCAAATTTCTATTATTCTTTGATCCACGTCCTTGGTAACTGGATGATCCATGTCCATGGTAACTAGAAAAACCACGTCCACGGTTTACATTTCTGGAACGATAATCTCTTCTAAAGTGACCTGGCTTTCCACAGCCAAAACAATTTAAATTATTCTGATTTGATGACCTGGCTTCCGCTCGAAAAACATTTGATGTATCATTTGATGTATCACTCGCATTCTCTGCCGTTTCAACTTTTATTTTACTTTTTAAATAGTCCACAGTTCTCTCACCCTCCGGTAGAACATCTATTAAATCACCAATATGGCTGTAATTAACTGGTAGCGCCTTCAACATATAATTTAGCTTTTCCTGCTCCGATACTATTGCTCCTGCTTGTTTTAGTTCGTTTGTAGCTTTCTCAAAGTCGTCAAAGAATAAACTAACCTCCGAGTAATTTTTTAATTTGATAGTTTCCAGGTTATGTCGGCACACTATCTGCAACGCCGTTGATTTTTTCAGATACATCTCGTCAAATTTTTTGAAAATATCATAAGCTGTATCGAGGTCTCCTATGTATTCCAGCTGTTTATTTGATATGGCACTATAAATGTAATTCGTTGCCTGGACATCCCTGTCGTCCCACTTGTCATCATCAGTCTTCATTTTCGGACGTACTGCCACATCCTTACACTTCTTAAACTGTAAAAACTTTAGGATTCGTAATTTCCAATTACAATAGTCCGCTCCATCGAAAATTGGAATGTTTATGTCGCTATTTCTAGCCGCCATTTTGGTTAACAAAACTGTTCGTTTTTCGGAATTTTCACTAAACTATTTCACTCGTTCACTTCCGAACCACGCTTCCAAACCACGCACCTCTGCTACCATGTTAGAATAATAGAAGTAAAGCAGACGACACTTCGTTTAACNAGGCGACACTTCGTTATACACTGATTGATTTAATGAGCAATTAACAGACATAAGTAACCGACATCCCTCCGTGATCTCGAGTCCGCCACGGAGTAGTGACGAAGCTCAGTGTTGCCAAATTAAATGTATCATAAAATAACAGTAACAATTTAAAACAAAGTGCTAAAATAAAGAATTTCTGCTCGTCAGAAATTTTTATAATATGAATGTAAACTTGTGGGGAATACCCCGTAAATCAAGAGCAGTGGTGAATAATACTAAGCAAATGAATTTAATTATTCTGCCAAACTACTTAAATTGTTACTTTACTCATGTAAATTGTACATACCAGAGCATATGGAATAAAAATTCTTAGAATGCATTTCTAATTTTCAACAAAACATATAGTTGAGAAATTTGGACAGCTCTTAACATCGAGGTCTTGAGAGCTGATGAGGGTGAAATGAGGTGAGAATGGAGCAGCGCCAGAATGAAAGGGCGGGGGAAACGNATTTTCAACAAAACATATAGTTGAGAAATTTGGACAGCTCTTAACCTCGAGGTCTTGAGAGCTGATGAGGGTGAAATGAGGTGAGAATGGAGCAGCGCCAGAATGAAAGGGCGGGGGAAACGGGAGATCCCCAACAAAACCTGCCGACCAGCAGCATCGTCCAGGCACGATTACCACATGCGAAAATCCGGGAGTGACCCAGCCAGGGATTGAACACGGTTCGCCTTGGTGGTAGGNACGGGAGATCCCCAACAAAACCTGCCGACCAGCAGCATCGTCCAGGCACGATTACCACATGCGAAAATCCGGGAGTGACCCAGCCAGGGATTGAACACGGTTCGCCTTGGTGGTAGGCGAACAGTCTAACCGCTCAGCCACCGTGGCCCCTCCAGCAAGAGTTTCTATTTCTCTTGTTGCATAAAATCTTAACAAATTTTTTTGGAGGGGCTATATTTTTTACTGTTGGTTTAAATCGCCCCACAAAGTGATTACAAAGTTAATACAGCTTGAAAGTAACCTAAATATACTTGTTTGAGGGATGTTTTGGTTATTAGTAGTGACAAATGTCTGAAAGAATAACATGCTCTATTAAGTCTGTTAGTTCTGAAATTTGTGTGTTATTTCCAATTTAAATGATTTTTAATATGTAGCCCAAGAAACTTTGTTGCAGTAACACTACATAGATAAATTTTATTACAGCTAATGAGATTTTCAGGTATAAGTTTATTAGCTGTAAGAAACTCCATGCTATTTGTCTTTTCGTTATTAAGAATTAGCAAATTTGCTCAGAACCAATGAGTTAGCTTGTGTGTGTAATTATAAAACAACTTGGAAAAAGTAGAAAGTAAAGGTATAAGCCCGTAATATTCTACTTTTCTGCTATCACATTTCTTAAATATTAACAAGATGATTGTCGACTTCGTTCAGGGCAAATTTACACAGTACAACTTACCGTTACAAATGCGGTGCAGACACACCTGCCAAATCAAAGTCATTTCTTTGCCCCTTTTCATCGATGCAACCGGTAAATCCTGCATGCCTCGACAAAAAGGACAGCTGGCAAATGTAACGGGAATGGATCAGGTGTACTTTGGTTGAATTTAAATTTTTTAAATACTGTTGTTTGCACTTTATTTGGTTGTCAAATTATACACAAAAATACCATTCTTTGCAAAATTAAGCCATTATGCAGGTACAAAAATGCTTTGCTTCTTTAATTTAAAAGGTCATTACAAGAGACGCAATCTCTCATTTTATAAATCGATACTTTTCCTCAGTCTAAAAATGAACAAGGATAAAACATCTCATGTCTGCGTCGTGTTCTTTTCGCATTGTATAGGTGTCAAAGGTTAAAAATCCCAACTACATACACAGTATAATTTTGTAAATTGCCTGATACCGATTAGGAAGCAATGAGTATGGACTGAATCTGAACGACTCAATAAGTTTCTAGAAGTATTTCCTGTACTGGCGCAAGCCGATACCGCATTGATGTTGATATTAAATTTGTTTTTATTAATTTTGCGCTTTGCATTTTGAAACTTTTCATGAGGCGCCTTAGCCCATGACAACGCAGATGGCAATCTGGGAGCATTAATTGCTTTTGCACCAACAACTTTTCTATCACAAGTATCCTAGTGTATAGAACCTGCTATAGGCCTACAGGTTGGTTCATAAGTAACAATACTGTAAAAAGAAACTGTGCGGATGAAGGTTCAAAATGTCTATTCCATTAGGAAATTTTATACAATAATGTTGTACGGAAAATTAATCTACGTATTAATATTTTGAGAGTGGGGATTCAAGAAGACAGACTTTATAACTTCCTCTATTGAAGTGTTTTTCTAATAGCTTTTAAACAATACTTAAGTACCACTCCAACTATAAAAACATTATTCCTTTTTCCAGGCAGCACAACTTTATTACAAGCTGTTCATGGTAAACTAAGAACTTCTCAAAGTCCGAAGATCTACTTGTATGCACATTGTGTATTCTTCCACCATATGTACGCTTGCCATGGGCCTGATCGCTTTATTTATGTCAGTCAAGTGAAAATGTAAAATTATTAAAAAAGTTAATGTTTAGTAAATTTGTTAATTGTTACACCTTAAAGTAAAAAAAGAAACCGAAATAATTTCAGCATCCATTGATATATAAAAATACTTTCAATTCAACTTTTGAAAAATGCAACTAGTGTACTTTCCTTCCATCATTCCCAACTTTACTGAGCGCATGCCAGTTAATGTACCCAAAAAATATATGCTGGTAGGGGCAGTGACATTTTTCAAAGGTTGATTTCAAAAGTGCTCAACTAGCCGTGAACAGCTTATATACTACTTGGAAAGATATAGCTGCTTACTGCCTATGCAAATGCAGCTCTTGCAATTAAATATTTATTTCCATTATTATACAATACCACATGTTCAGTTCCAAAGGAATTCACTTTTTTTTTTAAATACTTACTTTTGTTAACTGATAGGCCTGGAAATGCTGAAAATCTATTACCTTGCTTACTTTTACTGTTTCTTACTTGAGAATATATTTAAAAACGAATTTGTATTTATTTAACTAGACCCTCCATAACAATTACTTATTTTGCACAAAATTATTTACGCAATATAATATTCTGCTGTAAACCATCAGCTTTATAATTTCACCTCATTAACGTCTACAATATTTATTCATAGTTACTTGCTAAGGGAGCGTCCATAAATGACGTGAGGCGATTTTGATGATTTTTCGACCCCCCCCCTCTCCACCTGGTGAGATGTGAGATTTTTCTCGACCCCCTCCCCCCTCTAAACACACGTGAGATTTTTCAAAATTCGTATTTTTTGTGTAAATACGTTAATCCGTGATTGATTTATTTAAAAAAAACATAATTTGTTTAATTATTTTTATTTAAGACTAGTTAAGACTAGTATTACAGATTTATAATTACGTAGTTTAGAATCACAGTGATAAAATCAAGCAATACAATACTTAAGTAGAAACTACATGAATTTGTTAAAGAATATTTATTCTAATTCTGTCCACGGGGACTCATGTGCGTTCTCAAGAGTTACTATTGGAACCAACATGTCTATGTGGTTTTCAATAAAATCATCTGCTCCTTCAACCTCTCTCTGATTTAGCCACTCTAAACCGTTGTCGCTTGCACATAGAAGCTCAGTAGCTCGACGTGTGACAATTCTTGAGGGTCGTACTTTGCGCGCTGTTGCAGCTAGTGCACTGTGGACTGCACGCCGATGCTCTGCAGCTCTTATGATGGATGAAAAGTAAATACCGCACGTACTGCAGCATCTCTTTTCTAGATCACCACGTACACTTGGGCAATAGAGGTCGTAGGGCATGCTGATGAAGGCGTGCAAAGGTTGAATCGGTAGGCAGTGGCGAATCAAGAAGGGAGCGAACGACTTTCCGTCATGCTCTTCAGGGTCCGGGACCGTCGGATGCCCATCAACCTGATTGATAGGGTATGGAGGTGGCAGAAAACGGTCTTGAAGAATCATATGTAGAGCACTCCGGCGTGGGCTACAGCAGTCCCGATCATCGCATTTCACAACCTGAAACAATAATTAAAAGCAATTCATTATTTTAAACTCTAAATGAAAATACATTCGTAAGTGCTCACGCTCGTTAAAAAATTTCAGAAAAATATAAAAAAGCACGCATGAAATCGTGGTCAAAATATAAGGTAAACTACTGTGAAAATTCATACGAAAAGAAAACAATACATTATTAAATGTGAACAAATTGCCGCGTACCTGAAGTAAATATTGGCTCTCTCTAACATGCTCGGTGTACCATTCTTCGGCTGGAAGGTCTGGGACGCTGGAAGTGTCATTATTCGAGTCTATGTATTTAGCAACGACTTCGTGTCCGTCAATGCACACTGCAGACCATATTTCAGCCAAAATTTCCCCTGCCTTTTTGAAATTATCCTTTTCCAGACTAACGTCTACTGTTCTGCCGCTGGAGTCAAGATGTGTCCCAAAAGAGTCATGGGGAAGAACAACACCCGTTAGCTCTCGACTGAGTGGAGCCATGCGCCTCTCTACTCTGTTGAAAGCACTTCTGCCAGGGGCATTAGTCACAATGAATATTGCATCCAGATCATATTTTTTGAAATGCTCTATAGCGTGTGCGATCACTTTGCGATATCGTGGGTTCTCGTCGGGACCGCCATCACTCGAAATGATAAGGACAGGCTTAACTTCGCCGTCGCCGTTTTTCATAAAGTTGTAAAAAGTATCAAGGGTTATAACAGTGTCCAAATCTTGAGCGTGACTAGTTGCAGTTGACGAAGAGTGCTTGCCACTTCGGATTGCTATATAAGTTGGTCCACTGTATGAGACGGCTTCTGGCCGACCCATCTCATTGGGCTTCACTTCACAAAGAGCATACACGCTCGGAATCAATTTATGCCTTGAAGCAATCACAAAGTCGTGATCTGGCAGTGACACTTTGTATTCAACGTGCATTAGCAAGGGCGCCTGCTTGTTTGCCGCTGTGAGTCCTATGGGAACACGGGCTTTATCATCCTGAGATAAAAAAGTCACGGAGTGAGGGCCAAGTACTGAGGCTACTGTCTCCAGAGACCTTATGGAGGTCACACAAAAGTATTGGTCTTGGTGTGCTTTGTGATGGTCAGCTTCAGGACGGCTCAGCTTCACCGGAACAGTCACTACGTGGCGCTTAGCCTCACGCGTATCTGCCCGTCTAGGCAGCAGTCGAATATAAGTAGCACTTCGGGAGACATTGAACCCCAGCTCAATTAGTTTATTAGTGAGCTCTGAAAGCGTATGGACAGTGCGAACTATCTCACAGCGACGCCGCTCCTCAGCAGATGCACCAAACATAGCTAAATCAACTATTGCTTTCAGTAATTCAGGCTGCTCCTTTTCTAAACGGGGACGTCCAGGGCCAGCACGAGGCGTCAACGACTTCGCCGCATCGGGATTCTTAGAACACAATTCAATTATTTTTTGCCGTTTATTTTCCCTGTGCTTCATAGCGTACACTCTCTGTTTTTCTTTAAGCTTCAGCTTCTTTTCACAATCATCGATTCCCTGCCGCAAGTTACGTGCTTTCTCGTGTTCAGTGCCGTCAGCTATGAGCGACCCTTTACGCCTTTCCGTCAAATCCAGCTCCACACGCAGTGTAGCAATCGTTCCCTTCATAATGTCTTGTGCCGGAGTGGGACGCACAGCGGATGGTGAGGAGTTTGACGTGATTTCATACTCATCGTCGCTGATCACGAGAGGCTGAGTTTTGCGTTTCGAAGCACCTGTGGAGCGAAGAACACTTTGATTTAAAATCAGAAAAAAGGAAGAAAACATCGCGCATACGAAGGGAGGCGAATACTAACCCGCCGGTTGAGGATCGTCGTCAACATCTTGACCCCTTGGCTGCTGGTCAGTAGTCCCATCCTGATTCGCGGATTCAGCGTTTTGAACATTCTGAGCGCTCGTCCCAGCCTGACCTGCACACTCCACGTTTTGAGCACTCTGAGCGCTCGCCTCAGCCGAAGCACCGTTGGAGGTCTTAGTGTTTCCCTGGAATCAAAACATCACGATGAAGACATGAGACTGACAAATTAAGAAGATACAGTGAAATCCCGATATTTCGCATCCCGATTATTCGTATATCCCGCTAATTCGTACAAATTTGCCGGTCCCTTGAGAAAATCCCTTTAATTCGTAAAAAAAACAATGCATTCCGGTCCCCTTGATAATACGCATTTATTTCGGTGCTCGAGCTCAATGAAAACGTCTAATAATTATTATTTCCAACATAAAAGTCTCGTTAACTCGTAATGTTTTTATCCCTAGACTGTACACCAGCTCTAGATTGATGCAATTCGGGCAGAGTAAAAAATACCGGATGGGTACTGAGGGACGTAGGAGGGTTTGAAGGGCAGGTAATGACGCCGAGTAGGCTGTGAGGCGATGTGTCTGTGATTCCCAGAACTAAGAAGCGCCTTGGTGTCCGGTCTAGGGTTATGAGAGGGTAGGAAGGAGCAGAGCGAGTGAAAAGTTAGTCAGTTCGGTCTTAGCCATGCCTCCGAAAAGAGTTAATACGTGTCTTTCCATTAGAGAAAAAAAAGAAATCATTAACGCTGTGGCCGGTGGTGGTAAACAAATTGACGTGTCCATACGTTATAACGTTCCTCCTTCCACAATAACATCAATTCTGAAGAAAGAGGGAAAATCGCCTCCCAGACATCGGACAGCAAAGTAAAGCGCTTTAAGACTGGTGAGTATCCACTACTAAAAGAGAATT
>NQII01000330.1:334390-355665 GCA_002778355.1 Clitarchus hookeri | reverse complement strand
CTCGAATCCCTTACTCTCCAGTGGTGTGTGACATCACTGAGATGGTGTGATGGGGTGACAGAAAATGGCCACTTTGTTCATGAATGCTATTTGCAATGGCCATTGTTGACTGCATGCCTTTCTGCTATATCAATTTTACGGAAATGTTTGCCAAAATGTTCTGAAAATATGCTTGAAGAGCCTAAAACTGTTTTTAACACTGTTCTAAGATGTGTAGAGTTATGTTGATACGCTCCACTGGTGTCTTAAGGGCTCTTATACATTAAATTTACTGTGTAAATTTTATGTAAAAATTTATGAAAAATTTCAAAAATTGCAGAAACACTTTGTAAAAGTTTGGCACTGTTTGATTGAATTACAGATCGGCTGAATACACTGTTACACACTACCGTGATTTATTTGTAAACACTTCTGCCAGATTCGGTGCAATTTTACTAAAGTGACTGAAATGCTGTTTTTGACTGTTTTCAAGTAAGTAACACCTGAAGGGTGTTTCTATACACATCGAGATGGATCTAAATTGATACACTTGACAATTGGGAAGTTTGCATACAGTTTCTACACCTGCAATTTTTTAGATAATTACGTGATTTGTTTGCAGTGTTTATGATGCGCAGCTTAATGTAATACATTTAGGATGATCTAAAATGAGTGTTACAATAGCTAGCACACTTGAAATTACACGTTAAAAAATATTTTTAAGAAGTTTTGCAAAGTTTGAAAATCTGGCTTTTGATGATACGCCAGAAAGGCGCAAAATTTAGTCAATGACGTAGATTAGGGGGTGGGGGGATGGGGTGATGTTTGCGCACACTGGTGCGTGCACGATCTGGCGAAAACAAAACACACACGCTGGAGACGTCTTGCAGATTCACTTTGCCGGTTGCTCTACTGTTGTGGTCGGCCGTGGTCGACCTCCTAGGTGGCCTGCCTCGCTGATCCTCCATGTGGGTGATTAAGTGTATTGTTGTTGATACAAAGTGTATGGTTTCTAGCCGTGGACTGTTCGCGGCTGGGCCAACAGCATCCGCGGGTGTCTGTTGTGCCATGCAATTGTGCTTGGAATGATCTAAGTGCGGATCTGTATGGCCACTCCACTATGCCAATTAACCCTCATGAAAAAGAATACATTAATAATTACACTGAAATAAAAACAACACGAAACCATGGGTTATCTGGTTGGTGGGCCAGCTCCCTACATGACGATAAGCAGTGAGACCTCACTTAAAACTCGAATACATAAAGTTGAATGTTGTTTATTCAATTTCTTCAGTCATGATACATACCCAATTACATTCATTATCGTACTAAAGCGGACGCGACTCACTGAAGGCTGTTGACGGCTATCACTGGAAAAGCACGTGGTGCTTACAAAAAAATTACGTTGAAGGTGAGTCCTGGAGCTTTACGCGACATCAAGAGTCGAAGAGGCGTTCCTCCCGGACTAAATGGAGCTATACGTTAAATGGAAAAAATTATCGCCCTTGTTGATTGGTCAAACAATGGTTATGTGCCTGGGAGGCGTGGTCATGCACGTGTGTCTCTATCCTCTGCCCACTCCAACCTGGCATGGCCGCCGAGGTCTTCCGGCTATCTCGCAATGAAGACTGGTAGCGTATGAAAAAAAATTTTAAGTGTGCAAAATTAATCAGAGCAAACTGTTCTGGCCAGTTGATTACATGCAATATGACTGGGAAAGCTCCCTTAACTAATAAAATTAATACAAATTGCCCTACATTAAAGTACACAAACTCTTTTAACAAATTATGAGGTAAAAATGGTAATGTCATAATTTTGTGTCGTTGGGTTTACTTTTGGCAGTTAGCCCGTTTGTCTCTGTCCATAAACCACTGCTGTTCACTTGAAGTAACATATAAACCATTTAAAACCTATCAAACACTTCATATTAAAAAAAAACTGCAACTGGCTCCTAGTCATGTGATGACTCTTGTGCAGTTGTTTAGGTTTGGCCAGGCGAAGCCCTTTTCAAAGTAGGAAGTCGTTGACACTTGTTTCACGGAATCGTTTAAGGACTTTGAATTTTCCATTAGGAATATTCGTAAAGGATTAGACTCTGCTTTTGGGGGACCACTGCACACACTACACAATGTTTCACTTAATAGCGTCGACTACTTGTAACTGCCTTGATCAGGAGTGCTACGATGCCTGGTGATGCCTTTAATTTGTGTTACGCCTTCATGGTGTAGTGTAGCATTGGAGTACACATGCCTTTGATCGGAATCCGAACCACATGACTATCCTGGTTTAGACCACGTGGTTGGATGAAAGTGGGGCAGTTAGCTAATTCGTGCGGTGTTTGGAAAGCGGGTCCTTTCTCAAACACAGGAAATATACCGCTGCAGATGACCACTGTAGATGTTCTGGCCGATAGTACAGTTCTCAGCTGGGGCTGCATTTGTTTTAAATGGTGTAACTTATGTTCGCAGAGGTGGGCGAGATTTTGGCTCTCGTCAAACTTACAATGCGTAGAAGAATTATGTCCATAAAAACGAAGGTAGATAATACTGCAAGAGAGATTGGGAAAATGTTTACCTCCCATGCTAACTTAACCTGAATTTCAAAGGGAGGGGAGAAAACCGACTTAGACATTGTAAATACCCCTTGACAGAAAAAAATTGCAAGATTGCATGAAATATAAGAAGTAGAAAAAGCCATCTAGTTTTTACTTTGTAGCCATTGAAACTTATGTTCTGCTATGCGAATTACGTTAAAAAAATTAATGGTTTCTGTAGAGTTACAGTTTTGTAAATACTTTCTCAGAGCAGAACAATTTACATTTTCCTCCAATTGTGTAATAAAATCATTAATCTCCACTTAAAACAAGCGTTTATAACTATGAATCATGGTTCGAATTCGCGATCTCAAGCATTGAGAATGGAACAGAAATGTTCATTCTTAATGCTCGCAACACGGGCTTAAGCAATGTTCATGAAATGAAAATATGAACATAAGACACATAATAAGATTGTTTTGCCAAAAGTTAGTGCTCAAGATATGTTTATGAATACCGTCCTGACATTCTTTTATGTTTCGCAGAGTGATGCCTGGCATCTGTCAGGTGGTTGGCTCAGTTCTGTCACCCTCCTGCTCTCCATCACGACCCTTACAACTCAACTCTGTCCTCACTCATTTAATATCACTCTGCACCAAACGCATACAAATATATATATACGTTATTTAATGAATTTACACTACTCTCGCCCGCACGAATCCACTAAAGGATTGTATAATTTTATCCTCTCTGACTGTCGCACAGATTTTTCTAGTACCCTCTCTGCCTTGTGTTGGTTTGCTGTGCTCTTTTGTCTAGATCCCTTACTCTTTCAAGGGGTATAGATGGTTACAATTGTGGTCAAGGCACCAGACAACCTGTTGGCCTGTTAGTCGTGATACATATGTATAGGGCTTGCCCTGTAACGCATTCCATGCGCCTACTGACTTGGCTACTATCATGCATTCCAGAGGCATGGCTGATTAATGGGTCCAGCCAAAAAAAAAAATTATTTATTCTGAGACATTAATTTCAATGTATTGCTAGTTGTTCTTTACCAACTTTTTACTAATAAACTTGTTAAAATCGACGTTGATAGAATATCTCTGTATTCNCGCCTACTGACTTGGCTACTATCATGCATTCCAGAGGCATGGCTGATTAATGGGTCCAGCCAAAAAAAAAAAATTATTTATTCTGAGACATTAATTTCAATTTATTGCTAGTTGTTCTTTACCAACTTTTTACTAATAAACTTGTTAAAATCGACGTTGATAGAATATCTCTGTATTCCAACGGTCATAATCTGACGATGGGCTGTTTTTATCATTTTTTAGCTTATCATTTCTCTACGCGTGTTTTAATGGCATTAAAACAATCTGTAACGAGTAAAAGTATTTAATTGTTACAATACTGTTGGTCTGTTGAAAATTCAAATGTATAAATACTCTTTCAACACTTTTTATTTTGATATTAATTCTTGTGAAGAATTGTGGGATTCGTACGCCGTATGCGACTTTCAGTTTTGCTTATCTTTACTCTATGATTACGTCCATAGCAATCGACCCTTTTAGCTATGCGACCTTTTTTTTTACAATTTGGCCAACTTTCCATTTAGCTATAAGGGAATGAAAATATTTTGTTATGAGTATGGTAGGTGGAATATAAATGTTGTGTTTTTAAGACAGTTTTTATGTTTGCAGAAATTTACAGTCGAAGTAAAAATTAGTGTTCGCGTGTTGTATCAGTTTTTCTTATGAGTTCATGCGTAATGGAATACACGACGACGTAAATTTCGAAATGTTGGGAATAGGGGTCTCATTTACTTTCAAAATAGGGTAATAACCGTGTTTTAATTTTTTCACATAACATCTAAATACCATGATGATTTTGCCAATGGCACGTGTAACAGAAAAGGTCACGTATCAAACGGCAGTTTGTTTGATTACACTTCAAATGTTGTATCTTCTAAAAAATTGTAAGTATTTTGTATAATGGCATTTTGTTGCTGCTTACAGCTCAGGTTAACGGGGACGGAAACAGTTTCGGTGTCATGTTCAGGTATTGTGTACAACGTTGTGAAGTACTTAATTTGGCATGCAAAGGTATTGGAAGGGCAAAGTTCTTCCGTGGTTACGATAGATCCTTATTTGAAAAACACGTAAAATATAGTTGTGTTGCATCTGTAACATGTGTATCACGATGGATTCCTAAACTGAAGGGAAGTTGGGAAATTTGTGGTTCAGTATTTATAAAGTTTGCATGGATTAGCACTATTAAATTGGAAATGTCTCCATTGAAAAAAAGTTCGTGTTCACCATACAAAGAAATTAGGAGTAAAAGAAAACACAAATCAAAACATAAAAGTAAACATGAAAAATTAAAGGACAAACATAAGCACAAACATAGTAAACACAAGTCTAAACACAAGCATAAGAAACACAAGGAAGAAAGAGATGAATGGCCTGTAAGCAGCTTACGTGTAAGAACTTTGGGAGAACTTGTTATAGCTACTTGTTCAAAGTTAGCTGGTATTAGCACTGATATGGAGTGTTGTGAATTGGCAACTACTGATAAAAGTACAAGTTCCATAGTAACATCACCTATGGATACTTCTGATGTATTACACGACTCTGAAAAAAGTATCAGTAGTTCGCGTATAGAGTCCAATGGGAAAAGCGTTCCAAAGATAGACAGTGATAATAGTAATCATACCAAAGATTTATGTTTGGAGGGCGAAAATTTAATGTGTACAGCTAATAGTGGTGTTCATAGATTTGTGGAACCACAACTAGTTGATCTCGTTGGCAGTCAGCAAGGTAAGGCATCTAGAAGTGTTTTGATGTGTTATTGTAAGCCATTGAATTACGTAATGTTTTTTTTTTGTCAACTTGAGGTGTACTGAAAGAGGGTGTACAAATTTCAGATGTAGTTTTGAAGAAGTCATCTGCAGATACATTAATCAGTTTGAAAAACAACTTGGAACTTGCAGAATTAGATGAAACAGAAGAAGGATTTAAGAAAGCAGTTGGTATTGGCACAGTACCTTTGCAGTGGCAAGATTTGAGCACACTGACGGCCAATAGGCCTGCTGATAATGCAGGCAGTAAGTATATTAATGTCAATAGGTTAGTTGTTTAATTGGATCTTGATTAATAGAGCATTTTTGACAGCTTGCTTAGTTTCTTCTCTCAGTCACTTAGTATCCTTTCACTGCATGTCAATTTAATATCCCCATGACTTAACAGACACAGCATGCAGTATGTCATGTAAAAGAAAGGGGCAGTAAATAATAAAGATGGCAGTATATGTAACTATAAATCGATTTAAGGCATCGCATGAAAACCATAAAATTCATTTATGCATTTATTACATGAACCAATGTGAAATTTAATTGTACACAATGACGAATTATAGTCGCTCAAACATGTGCTTACACTCATAAAATGTGTCTTAAATTCAGTGAAACCCATAAATAAATTCTGTAATCTCATGAACTTAAGTTATATGTAAGGAGGCAGCTGTGTAAAACAGCCGTAACCTAGAGCTCTTTGCACATGCTACTAAAATGATTATAACAAAATACAGACAAATACCAAAAAACTGAAAAGTAAGTATTAAAAAAGCCAGACAAGCATGACAACATGAAAAGGGGGACAGACAATAAAGAATGGTCCAGTCAAAGTCTCCTCCTCATATCGCTACACACGTTAAAATTGAAGACGACACACATTAAAACTGGTGAAGTATTAACACAAGGTATACCAATTAACAATAGAAAACTCTTTTTGCAAATAAGGCCTCAAAGATAGTATATTGATAAAAAGCAGTTAATTATACAGGCTGTTCGGAAATCAAACACCCAAACTGTAGGAGGTGATTCCTTATGTAAAATAAAGTCGAAAATATATAGGACACCATATACCTAAACATAATATTATAGGAGATATAAGCCAATTAGAATTGGGTTTTGAAAACACCCAGAATGCCTTGTACAAAGCCTACAAAGTCCACAGCAAAAAGGTGACTTATGCTTCCCATGTTGCAGAGACACATGAGTAATGCTGGCCGACCTCGGTCTGTGCACACTGTTTGGCTTGAAGTTATACGTCAGCACATCAACGTCCTCCACTAGTACACTCTCCATAGCGCGCCTAATGAGCGTGCCCCATTCAATCATGTAGGACGTACTATCGGTAAATCGCAGCGATCCCTACCACTGGTAGAAAGTCCAAGGCATTCAGCGAACATAAATTTTCAAAACCTAATTTTAACATGCTCATACCTCCTTTAATATTCTGTTTCAACAAATTTGAATATGAATAGCTTCTCAAATCCCCCAGAAAGTATTCTCTTCTTAAGAAAAAAAAGTTAAAATTGAAAATTTTTGATACTACCTAAATTTTGGAGATTTTTAAAAAAAAATTTGAAATTTGTCATACTTGTTGTTCTCTATGGTTGCAACGTACTCCCTTAATTTATTACAAAATGTATAGTAGTACAGAATTTGGTAAAGTTTACATCTTATATTGATAAATGTTATGATTTTTATCTCAATGTTTACAGCTGCCAAATGAACATTTTCCTGTTTGTTTGCATTCTGAATGCTAGTTTAATATGCGTAAAGATTTCTTTTAATTATCTGCAATTATTTTTAAAAAATTTTTCAATATACTCAATGTTTTAATGTCACAGAAATATGTAAATTTTATTTTCAGTTTGATTTTATCTCTCTTTGTCCCGATATAAAATGTGTATACTGATAAGTTAAATTGCCAAGATATCAACTGTGTTAATTTTATAGATAAACTTTTCTTATCAGGAACTTACTTACTTATTCATTGAGTTATTCACAGGATATCATTTTATATTTGTAGCCCCTGTAATTCACACACACTCAATTTTTACAGAGTTTAGTCATGTAGGATTAGGACCTACATATATTGCTTAAAAAATTTTTACTTCGCCGCACATCCTAACATAGGGGACGTTGGAGAGACGTCAGTACTGTAAGTGTGCGCAGGCAAAAGAAGAGGCCTACAAAGCGCCAGTACTTAAATTTTGAGTGTATTATACCTTTGGATTGGTGTCGCAAGGGGATGATTACGTCATCAATGCTGTGACTACTGAATCGTAAGACCTTATCTTTCATGTCTGGTTCCAAGGTATAAAATACCCTATGGGTTTTAAATGTGTATATTTTAACCTCAACTGTTATAAATTTGAAGAATTTTTAAAAATAAAATTTGTATGTCTGACATTCCAGAGGTCCTGATGAGAGAACTCTTGCTATTATACTATATTAGTCGGTACAATTTTAAAGGATAAAACTTCAGATCCAAAAACTTAATTTTACCAATCATATGTCTGCTTCACGTAATGCTGTCCTTGAGTATTGCTAACTTCGGGAGAATGAAATTAAGTTGTATATTCCCTGAGAAAATGTTTTAAATTAATCACTTTTCTAATCACTGAAATACATATTTTGATTTTGAACTTGGATAATTTTCTGGTTATTTTAAGGATTCATTCGTGTCATATCTCTCACTAATTTGTTCAGAATTTCCCAAACAGAGCATTGAATTCCATTCACGACAGTGAGTGTGACAGAAGTGGCAAGTGGCAAGCAAGCCATCCAAATGTATGGTGAAAGATATCCTAATTGGATGCCCATCTCACTGCAAACAATACGAAAAATTTACACACTTCTCTTTTCAAGATTGTAACTGATTGGAATTCCACAACACGAGTGCGACGAAAGACTGCTATGGGCGAGATGCATCAACACGACGTGTCGATGCACTCCCCCACATGGGTACGCTAGTACTTTTCAGGTTCTCAGGAATAAGTAAACCAAGTGTGTTACGGATACTGCGCCAACGGGAATTCCATCAATATCACGTGGCTCGTCAATCATTACATGAAGGTGATTTCCAGCAGCGTATTCAGTTTTGTAAGTTTGGTCTGATGTCTGTAATAGAAGACAGCAATTTTTTTAAGAACATACCATTTACCGATGAAGCGACCTTCACAAACCATTGGCGCTTATTTTTACAAAATATGGATTACTGGGCGACGGGAAATCCGCATTGGGTCTGGCACGTGGAGCACCAGCGACAGTGGAATGTGAACGTGTGGTGTGGAATCGTTGGAGACTACGTCATAGGGTCATACTTCATTCAAGAGACCTTACCAAAACTTCTGGAAGACATACTGCTCGAAATATGTCATGATATGTGGTTTCAGCATAATTGTTGTCCTGCACATTTTGCTTTGGTGGCGAGGCAAATGTTAAATGAAATGTTTCCAAACCGGTGGTTAGGGTGTGGTGATGTTGTAAGGTGGCCAGCTGGCTCCCCAGACCGCACACTGAAAGATAGGGTGTATAACACGGTTACTACAATGCCAGAAGACATGCAGGGACGCAATATGGCAGCTTGCAGAGTCATTACGCCAGAAACACTTCAGGCCACTCGTTGTTCGCTACATTTGCCTTTACAGATGTGTATTGCTGTTGATGGTAAACACATCGAGCACATGCTGTGAAAAGACCTAATGTGAAGCGTTTCAACCATAACTGTCCTCTTTTGAACTATGCGTGTGGATGCGATTGCATTTCTCCTAAGGTTGGTTTGTTCTATTTTTGTTTTGCATCTGTATGCACTTGTTACTCAGTACAGTTAATGACTAGAAAACAAATCTCCTCTGAATTACGTTGGTATCTGAATAAAATGTAATTGATTGGTATCAGACTTGCACTCGCGTTGCCTGTCTTCCCTCCACTGCGGTGCTCTACTTTGTCCAATATCACATTCCGTGCCCTTTGCCCCATTAAGGTAAGCGCTACTCTGCTATAAGGAAGCGGTCCCGCCAGGATAAGTCACTGCGCATGTTGCTTGCTAACAGCAGTGAGTACAGGTCCACTGCCCCATGCTATCGGCCCACTTAACTTAATCATATTTGCACATTATTTCTTGCCATTTCTGTGTTACTTTCCATTGCATATGCTATATTACTGAATTCCTCTTTTCGCGTACTTTCAGATGCCATAGAAGTAAATGTACGTTTCCGGGGGGAAAAATTATATGTGGTCTAATTATTTCTGTCCATACACGTGTTACGAATAGTCACTTTGCGGCAAATTACTTGCCCCCGTACGTAATTTCATTTAGCGAAAACCACATTTCGTGATGTGCAACCGTTCCGGAAATTTTTAAGGTGTTCACGTTAGGCGGACCACCCTGTGTGTGTGTGTGCGTGCACACCTCTATATATATATATATATATATATATATATGTATATGTATATATTTGTTTGTATACATTTAAACTCTAAGTTAAATGCACTTAAATCTGCCAAACTAATCCAAATTCATTAAAATATTTAATCGTACTAATATAAAATAAAATTTTATGGATGGAAACCGACTGGCTCATGCTGGTTTGAACTCAGATCATGTAATAATTTAAAGGTATATATATATGTATGTATATATTTGTATGTGTATATATACATATGTTTTTGTACTATTTCCACGAGCCTATTCAATTTCAACAAGGTAAGTTTTGCAAATCCCAAAACTTGCTTAGTTTTCATAACTTACAGAAGTTTCCTTCACAAAGCTGTGATTCTTAATAATTATAATGATTTAGGCTTAATGTTTATTTGCCCTGTAATGTAGGTCATGCGCAGTATAGCGAGCACTTCTGACAGTCGTGCTTAATGTCTGTTTTCAACCAATTTGGATCTTTTGCCATAAGTATTATAAATAAATACCTGCAAATTAATGTCTGTATAATATACTTTTGTGCACACTGGCTGTTTATTTTTATATAATGCAGTTCCTCTGTGTTCTACTCTCCCCAAGGCCCCAAAGTAGAGTTTATAGCTGAAACAACCACAGCTCTTTACTATCAGGGTGAGCATTTTACCCATCAATGGCACACATCAACAGAAAGTTTGAGCTTGGACTAAGTTTTCTCCTGTCGTAGACACTTGGAGACTTGTTAAATAAGATGCACCTAAAATTATTTTGCTATTTAGCATGTCAAAAAAAAAAAAAGACATTGTGTCGTAGCAGTAGTAAAATTATGGAAAACGTCTTGAATAAAATTAGTAAATAACATCTAGGCAGATATTTTACCTGCAAAATGCTTTCAAAGTGATGTGAATTGTTACTTAATTTCAGTATAAAAACACTTTCCCGTATCAGCTCAAAGATTAAATAAAATAAAGGACTGAACAAACATTTAGGAAACTATGGTTAAGAGTTTATTTCACTTGAGAATATCCAGTGTTTAGAATGGCACAGCAATTAATATTGTGCAGTTTTTTCATTTCAAAATTAGTAGCAACTGAGGTTTGTTGTTTCAGGTAGCTATTGCTAATGGTTACCGATTTGATGTACAAAAATAAACACATACTTTTGATTCCACACCATTGCAATGCAGTACTGCCACCATTACAAACACTTAGCCACAGTTTTTTAAAGTTCCTTCCTGGTTTCATTATTTGATATACTTTGATTTGCATCTAAGTACAACAAGAGTAAACATGTATTGGCGTGTTAAGTAATATGGCTGTGTCATGGCCAGAAAGTAATTTGAAATACAAAGGTAATCAGTTATAAAATGTAGCAATTCACAGAGAAACTGCATGGTGTAAGTTTCTTGGCTGTGATCTTCATAGAGGATCAGTTTTTAGCCTACTTATCGAAGGATCACTTTCCCGTGTGTGTGTTGTGTAACCCCTCCCCCCCAAAAAAACTTTTGAATGCAGAGATTAAATTTTATTGAACCCTGTACACATATAATACATAGTAAGGCCATCCAACTTTTATTGATTTTTAACTATGCTGGGTGCGTATTTTCAAAATGGTGGTCAATAGTATGCAATTTTGTTAACCATTATTTAAACCAAATTTTGTATATTGACACAGCATCATGTAGGCACTTAAGTTTAGAAATTATATTATTGGTCTGATATTTTGGAAGAGAGCACTACATAAAAAATAAAACTTTTAAGTTATATGTCAAAAACTACTGAGCAAATTCTTGCCAAATTTGGAATGTTAGTAACACTATGGTAGGCCGTGTAAACATAAGCAATTTAAAAGAATAAATAACTTTCTTCCAAAATGTGGCCTATACAAAATAGGTTTATTTGCTATATCTGCCGTACAGTTTAGCCAATTTCAACCAGACTTTGTATGCTGAAAATATTTATTACAAGCATCATATAGGTCAACGCATAGCTATTTTTTTTTGTTTGCAGTTGTGTAAGATAGCAGCTTAAAGTTAAGTTTTTATGTTATAGCTTGGGAAACAATCAAAAGATTCCTGCCAAATTTGGTAGACAAGCAGTACTATGGTAAGCTATATAAATGTATATGTTTTATGTGGGTCAGACACTTTTAAAAATGACAACCATATAAACATTTCAGCTTGGTATGCTATATCCAAAAAACAATATAATCAATTTCTACTTAACTTGGCATGCTGGAAGTATCCATTACAATATTCAAATGTGTGTACACAGAGCCTTTTCCACCATTTTGTATGATAGTGCAACATTAAATATAAAGTTTAAAAGAGTTCTATAGAGTTTATAGCTAGAGTTGTGTTTATGAAAATAAATATTTATGAGATAAGGTATCTATTTTATGTGTATAATGTAATGGGTGTTTGAATGTA
Organism: Clitarchus hookeri; assembly: GCA_002778355.1. Taxonomy (NCBI): domain Eukaryota; kingdom Metazoa; phylum Arthropoda; class Insecta; order Phasmatodea; family Phasmatidae; genus Clitarchus; species Clitarchus hookeri. The sequence continues at coordinate 343,460 of NQII01000330.1, read as the reverse complement.
CATGACCTCAAAGTTATTATGATTGAGTAGGGTAGGCTGAGACGTAAATCATCATAAATAAGAAATTTAATAAAATTCCTCTGTGAAGTTGTGTAACAGCAATACACAACTATATTAAACCACAGCAGACAAATTAAGATAGCGTGTAACAAACATCATACACTAATAATACATTTTAAATCAAATAATAGCCACTTACAAGGTATGTAGAATTGGTTTCTACCTTAGTTTTCTGTGACTGGAAATTGTTACAACAGAACGTTTGGAAATAGACATGTTACCCTTTTCAATAGAATCTTAAATTCCCAAATACTACAAAAGTTGAACCCTGCGATTAAATTTTGTGAATAGATTTTATTACGATGTTTAGGGAATTCTGAACGATTTAGTAGGACGTATGACATAAGTGATTCCTTAAAATAACCAGAAATTTATTCAAATTGAAAACCAAATTACTTCAGTGATTATAAACATGTCATTTAAAACATTTTCTCAGGAAATATCGTACCTAATTTCACTCTCACAAAGTCAGTAATACTCAAGGGCAGCACTACGTGATGTAGATATATCTATAAGTGAAATTAAGGTCCTTAATCATAATAAAATTTTTTTTACGTGTCTGGAGAAACAATTAATTTATCCTCCACCAATTTCACGTGCATGTTATACTTTTGTAGTCCATCTAAATTTGTATGATTTGTGGGTGGGGATGGGGGTAGTCACTTATTTTCAACATAAGTCGTAATTATTTTAGATTAGCTTGCCATATCTCCTAAATAATTCCAATCCAACTTTATATGACGACAACAAACATCAACTGTTCAAATACATAACATTTTTGGCCCTTCTATGTATAAAGATAGCATCACATCAAACATATTGTCTGTCTAATACAATTTGTTGAGATTTTGACAGTCGGTGAGTGGCACTTGACATATACATAACAAACAATGTACCATTTACAAAATTCTGTATAAGGTAATGCATGAACGAATGAAAATTAATATTACTTTGGCTATTCTGACTGCACTGCCGACGCACATCAAACAAGCAGAAAATACACGGATAAGAAAGAGTTCTTAGATGAATTAATACGTTTTATTTTACGTGTTCACAAACCAGCTGTTATTAGTGTTACAAACTAAACTTTGTGCTAAAGTAGTAATTTATATATGTTCAAAATGAAACTGACATTAAAACGGTTCGTATTCAAATGAAATGTAACTTCAAACATTGGAGTTCTTTTTACGTCGTACCCCCACTCCACACGCCTTCCATACATGCTTGATATTAATTCCAAAAGCCTACAGAAATATCGGAGGGTATAGTTGAATAATTTTTTCAAATAATTTGACTAAATATATTTCAAACTTTGTTGTTTTGAGCCAGTAAACTGAGAAAATTGAACTTTTGCTAAGACGGAATCAAGAGGCAGGTCAACATGCTGCTACCTGTTGAGGTACAAGCTCGGCTCACAACAAGACCTACCACGCCCTTCCATGTTTTCTGTTTGCCAGATCTCCAACTACAACCAGCCAGAAACGAAATATAGTTTTCTTCTTTAAAATAACAAATTTACTAACAGATACCAATAGTTTTATTGTCCGCGCGCTCTGTATAATTTTTAAAGTATCATTTGTACTTCCGTATACAGCGATTTTGATTTCTAGTAATTTCTATTGGGCCGGTAATCATTTTCGTTGTGCCAACATCCAGTACATTAAATGTTCTCCCGCCAACCCATATTTTTGTTGTTTTCGTGTTGTTACTATTCTGTATTAATAAAACGAAGAAAATGGGATGCACGTGGGTAGTTTTGAAGCAATTCTTATGTTATTCCACGCCACATATTTCTAACTCAAGCTGTTTAGTATCAGTAATAGCAGAATAACTACTTTGCAAAAGTCGTTGGTAAGTTGTTTGTTGGTGAATGAAAAGTGCGTTGTCAAGCAAGTTTCCCAAATTACTTTTATTTCCAGTATTAACATATTAGCTGTAACATCCAAAGTGTGATAAGAACTACAATTACCGTCTTGCAAATCCAAATTCGTTGTCTGTTATAAATAAAAAAGTAGGTAATAAATACTTCGTTTTTTTTGCAAGGTTTTCTGTTTTTACTTTTAAAACCTACAAATTTTTTAAACAGATGTGAGTCTATAAATACCTTACAATTTGTTTCGTATTACAATGGAAAGTGGATTAGCTGACAGCGTGTTAATAAAATTAATATACAGCTGCCACTTGACGCACCAGCTGACGGCGAAAGGATACATAAACGAAAAGTGAACATTGGCGCTTCTTTCGTCGAACTGTCAAAATCTTGCTTCGTATAAGTTTTTGGTTTGTTACCTTCTTTTAAGCAAACATAATTTTAGTGACACAAAAACGTGATTAATCCCTTTTTCCTAGAAAAAACATGTTAAGTCCAATGATAAATGCATTAACACAGACTAGTGTGGTTATATCAACAATAGTTACACAAGTTAGTAAGGATTATGTAAACCAAGTCTCATGGTAATAAAAATTAAGTTTTCAAAATCTTTTAATCAATTTTTTTTTGTTACATAATGGTATTATGAGTTCAGACACAAGGGATTTTGTTTACTTTAAATGAATATTATTACTGTATAAGTATGAATAGTGAAAACACACAAAAATTAAAAATGCAAAGCATTTTGTTTATCCTTGAGATTGTCTTTTTTACACTTGGTTATGTTTGTCCAACATATGGTAGGCGTTCATAATACAATCTTGCCTCTTGTCCACATAAAAAAAATATGAAGATTTATTTTCACACACTTCATTTAGCAAATTTAAGCCATATGTACTTATTATTTACACTACTTACCCAGCTTTACAGGCACAATGCAGTATTATCTGTACATATTCTTCTCTGTTTTTCTTTTTCCTACAAGTATCTAAGAAACTTTTTTTTTCACTCGTGCATCACAAAAGTCTAAATGAATCCGAATTCTGAACAACTCTGGACTATTGGTTGCCATGCACACGTCTTACAAATGACATCAGCCATTAAAATACTGACTGGTATTTGTGTTTTTATTTCCTCAGCTACCACCAGCACATCTACCGATTATTGTTTGTACTACTGTGTCAAGCTCAGCAGAAGGCTAGGCTGTGTTGCAGGGTGGAGGGTAGGGTCATAAACATTCCCCCCCCCCCCTCATTTGTAATGCGCTTCCCTAGTACAGGTGGTAATTAGTAAGAATCAAGGGGGTTGGAGAGGGGCGACCTTGTGTTGTCCGCATGTTGCCACCCTCATCCCCGCATTCTATATCTTAGCCTTCTCGTCAGCTCTGGACAGGATGTGTCAAGCCCAGTGCTGCCAACCGTAACAGCTGCAAAATTAGAAAAGTAGCAACTATTTAACACACCGCTATGCTCCCTTTGCAGCAGAGTACCAAATTTCATTATCGCAACTGTTCGTATGGAGGTTACTGATAGATGTGTAGTTTGGAGTCGCAAAAAAAAAGAAACACAACGTGTTTCAGTTTTTTTTTAACAGTTTCTAGCAATATTGCACTACAAACTAAAATAGATGGATGCTCTTCAGTCTGTCATAAGCAGGAAATAGTTTATATGGGGTTTTACATTTTTATTTAATACAATTTTTTTGGGGTTCCTAGGGTTTAGAGCCTTTGGTTCTCTCCCCCCTCCCTCCCCCTACATATCTAAGCCCCGGGTACAACTGCTTGTAATTACAATTTAAATCTCAATATATGTATGTGCACCAGAAAAGTTAGCCTGTTTTTGGTTTATCTTTTAACAAAAGTAACCAGCTTGGTACATAGATAGGGCCACAGTATGGACTGGTTAATCACAATATCATTTAAAATGATTTGTAAGACATTTCATTTCATATCAAAGAAAAGCATGTTGTTGTATAATGCTAGTTATAAATTAAAACTTTGTAATGGTTTTCTATTTAAGAAAAACAGTACAATCATTAAATAAACAAAAATCTCATCCCCTGGACACATCCTCATTCCCCTGTCAGCTTAATTGTGGAAAGGGGAGGAATGAGAAATTTTTGAGCTTATGATATTTCCCCCCAAACAGACATTAATTAAAACCTTGTAATCTTGACAACAAACAATGGCATATTACCATCAGTCTGAGATACTTACCTAGATATTATAAACAGGGGGAATGAAAAAAACAATTACACCATTTCCTCTACCATCAACAACGTGGCGACTTATGAATTCAGGTCTGCAGATCACCGATTATACAACAGAAATTTCCTCTCCAAGACCACAAAATACACACATTTTTTCAGTGTGGGTAATCCTCCAATGTGAGCAGAGGAATGAGAATTATAAATGAAACAGACATACTTCTTTATTTTTTATTGCTTAAGATATAGCTTATTTTAATGCAGCATAAAAAATATAATAGATATTAATTGCTAATAAAATATAGAGGTTTAATACTGTATATAATGCTCAGATATTGCTCATTGGCCTCCTTGAATATGTAAATTGGGTAAAGGGACTTTGGCAGGGGAATGAGGATGTAAACATGCAAATACTGATTTCTTTAATTAAGATGTATTAAATTAATTGAAACAGGTATGAATTATTTTGTTTATTAGTCATAATATAAAAAAAATAGTACATTAAAAAACAATTACTCGAGTGTAATGAAAGTGACTTGAAGTATACACTTTTTTGGTAGAATTGCCCATCCAACTGTTTTTGAACTGCATGTTTTCTGCCAAACCTATGTGACACACTTCATGTGCCAGATAGGCGGACAGAGTCCTTAAACAAAGTATAATAGAAAGTTAGTGCGGCACAGTGTAGAAAATTTATTTTCAGAGTATACCCATAGGAAAACATTGTTGCTGGTTATTGTTTATAAAATATTTTACTATTTTCATAAATCATTTTTTTTTTTGTTCACAGCCTCCCAAGGTGGGCAGTGTGTGGAGTCTGGACGATACTGGATTTATTCCGAGACTATGATGGAAGGTTGGTTTCAAATAAAGCATTAATAGACTGTATGTATCCCAAGATAAGCGGAGTACAGCATCCAGTTCTTCCAGAAACCTCTTTTGTGAGGACAGATTTTTGGAGACCATACAAAATAGAAAAATTACAATTTGCTACAAATCTATTAAAACACAGTTGAAAGCTGAAACATTTAAGAAACAAAACAGGCTGTATGGACTCTACAATTTAACACGATACGTCGCACAGTAAAAATAAAACATCAGCTGAAATTCATTAAAATTTACTGTTGCTAGCATGCAGCACACGAGCAAAGTCATTGACCTGTTAGCTGTTCTACAGCGCTGTGTCTCTGCTGGTGCAGTTCTCTTTTCCACACTGTTGTTGTCTGTTAAGATATGTATGCGCAGCACAGCACATTTTACGTTGCGCCTCGTGACAGCACTGTCGGTTTACGATGAATGTGTATAAAACGAAAGTGTGTGTATCAAAATGAAAACAGGTATTCTTTATAGCACGGTTCATGGTCATTGAGTACGTCAGGGCTGTTTACATACACTTTGAACATAAACCATGCCATAATGAATACTTTCTTTTATTTTGATATATACATGTTAGTTATGTACACATTTCCCATCGTGAACTGAGCTTAATGTGTGCAGAAACAAGAATTTCGAGTTTCCTATTTTTCCCGTTAAATGTCTGGAATTTTCCCTCTATAGTATTAGAAGATTCTCGTAAATTAATTTTTTGTTTTCCTGCCACTGCAACAGCGTGTCCGCCATATTGAAAGCTCTCAAAATAAACATAGCTAAGATGTTGTGCTCCCTTAATATTAATGCTCCTCTATTTGCCTCAGTGACTCCATTTTAGGCCTGAAGAGTCGGGAGTCATCTTGGATTTGATTTGCTATATAAAAACTGTTGTACATTTTATTAAATATATATTTAATTAATGTTTTTATTTAACTTCTAAAATTTACAGATATAAATGTATCCAGCGACGTGTCTACAGATTTGTGTTTTCAAGGATAATAATTATTATTACTACTATTATGCCATCTTGTTTAAATCCACCATCTGGTTTCCATCCACCATCTTGTTTCTAGAATTTTCCACTTCATGCTCTGTCATTCTATCTTGTCTCTCTCTCTCTTCTCTCTCCTCTCTCCTCTCTCCTCTCTCTCCCACCTCTTTTCTTTCTTGCACCTTCATCGTCGTCTGCTGTAGTTCCCTCATCGTCTACTAGGGGCACTGGTGTCGGCCATGTTGTTTGTGACTACCAGTGTGTGTCACTCGTCTGCCATCTTGAATGTCGTCTACTGTGTTTCCAAGAAGTATTTNCCTCTCTCTCCCACCTCTTTTCTTTCTTGCACCTTCATCGTCGTCTGCTGTAGTTCCCTCATCGTCTACTAGGGGCACTGGTGTCGGCCATGTTGTTGTTTGTGACTACCAGTGTGTGTCACTCGTCTGCCATCTTGAATGTCGTCTACTGTGTTTCCAAGAAGTATTTTCCCTACTATCACAGCACGTTTACCAATTAAAATAACTTCATTTTTAATTCATAGATATTTAATTTTTCTGTAACATGTTTTAGAATGTCATTTGCTACTGATAAAACATTTTATTTAAAATTGTACTGCTTTTTTCTTCTTTTTTAATAGTGATGATGTCCAACAACCGATATTGGTTATTGTTATAATTGGCACATTTCCCTATATTGGCTATCATTTAACTTCACCACAACCATTGGCTTTCGGTTAACTTTATTGATACTATCAATAAAGAAGCATTGTCTCTTTAAAATCATAACATCTTCACAGTGCAAGGAATTTGTTATGTAATTGTTTGGTTTTCCCTTTTTTTCCCTTTCCTTGCAAATGGGCTTTTGAGGCACAATGCTCTCATTGACTCCACTTTTTTTGTTCCCAGCAGAGCAATAATTACTGGCTGCCAGAGGGAGGCTCGACAGGGGTAGAGGAATTAGGGTTAGTAAGCATTCTTTGTACGTCATGGTCACCTGTGCCCTTGTGGGCTTCTGATCCCTGCTCCCTCCTTTTCAATTTGTCAATTTCACCTCCCTTTCTTTCTTTGCTATCAAAACAAGTGGCTTGAAGCTGATTTTTCAGTTTGTTTACTCTTAATAGATGCTACGTGTGCTTGGAGATCATATATACAAGACTCTTTTTCATTTGTCAGATATATCCCTTTTTAAGTGATACATAAATATTGAGAAATAATAGAGATTGAAAATTCCAGATTTCTGTCCCAGATAATTTTTGGATCTCTGGGACTTTCAAGATTTCACCTTCATTAGTCTGCATGGATCAACAGTGACCTTGACAAGGGTCGACAGGAAGGGAGGAATGGAAGAGGTTAAGGGTTTTGAAACAACACAATCTATTAAAAAGCACTGAGCTGTTGATGATGTGCTTGACAGACATACCATGCCTGTGCTTGATGGTGGGTTTTCATTAGGGACGATTGGAGGGGGGAGGCAACTGCCGTTGATTGAAAATAAACAAAGCAGATATTTATCCTTTTATTAATTTTTTTAAATAAGGAATATTGATCTCATCTCATCAGCTAGAGGATTAGTTCAGATTGTTCACAGAATTGACTGTGATATTAGTTTGAGTCTGGTTTACTTATTCTGCTTTCAAACACAATCCTGTTTTTTGATGGCCTCACGTACTTAATTCACAATAGCTTGTCTAGACTGGTGCTCATGAGATAATTACAATGAATCGTACAAAATCTGTTAAAATTAATGCTCAATACAACACAAATTATATTGATACTTTTCTATTAAAAAGCCTTTATATGTGTTTCTCTTCAGCCATGAATTGTGTTCTTTCCAGAATTCTCAAAATTAACTAGTACTTTGCAATCTTGCCATTATACTCATAGTGTGCTGTAACTAGAAACAATCCAATGTGGTGTGCATGGTGTTGTGCCAATTTTAAGTAGTTGACATAGCTAGCAAACTAGCAGGTGGAATTTTTGGTAGATGAACAGTAAAGAACGTACAATTTTTCCAAGAACGACTTAACTGTGCAAGATGTGAGATGGGCTGTATCATAACCTGTTTTCAGGGAAAACTCTTAAAGGATTTGCCCTCTATCTTTGATCATCTTAGAAAGCTTATTCAATTTCTAATTCATAATGTAAATGAGCGTTGAGCCTACCAGTACACACAGTACTGTAATTATGTGCCCTGGCAGAGGGTGGAAATGGGTGGCAGAGAAAGGAGGACCACCCTTTCATAGAATTCCTTTCCCCTCCATCATCCTTTATAAGGAATCCTTGGTATAATCCTTCCACCCCCTCTTGTACTGGTTGTATATTAGGAATGTGTTGGTTCTTGGCGTCGAGAACCAGGACGTAGAACCAGTGTGAAAATCTCTGTTATACTAAAACTGAAACAGTAAACTCACTAGTTATGTACATAGAAGTACATGAGGTGGGAATTGAATTACCTACCTCCATGCTCCTATTAATTATTGATAATTAATATTTTCACATTTAAATATTGCTTAGCGTCTCAAAGACTACCCACGAAAACAGCATAATTGTTATTGATTTTGAACCACGTATTTCTTGTACGTAGACAAAAGTTAAGTGTCCATAGATGTTGTATACAGCTGTTGTGTGCAAAATGTGCAACACTATGGCGGAGAATGGAAAATGAAGTGCTGACTGTAGTGAACTACAGGAACCATTTATTAGCAGCATGTTAAATCCAACTTGGAGTCATATTTCTGGCGTGCATGAACGTAAATAATTATTGTGGAGGTTATTTGATGTATGTACGTGTTATAATATTAACACTTTGCCAGAGCTTATGTTCAAGTAGAAAAAAGTATTAATTTTTAAAATATTACTGTCTGTTTAATTATCAAGTTGATAACTGAGAAACTGTGTTACAGATTTACTTGTGTGTTGTATTACTGGATAAAACACTTTTTTTGAGTTTCTTAGGCATGAATAAAAACAGCTGTAATTTCTTTTGCATTTTACATATTTCTCCTTGAAACCAAAACCTGAAATAAAAGGACTGATGCTGTTTCAAAATGTTCTGACATTTATACATATAGCAGG
>NQII01000330.1:283760-334361 GCA_002778355.1 Clitarchus hookeri | reverse complement strand
CAAGAATCTGGAAAAATAATGGAACCGACCATTCTCTAGTGTAGATGCCGAGGGATTCTCTCGCTGCAGAATGTGCCTGGTCATTTTGTAGGACAGGATAACAGTTTGATTTGCGCAAGTTTGTTTTTAGAGTTTGTCATTACTATGGCAACCGTACATTCAATGGGTCCATTGCCACTAATGTAAATACTTCTTGCCTTAAAGCTGCTATCCATGTGAAATGTATACTGTGCAAATATGTTTACAGTAAATCAGTGGTGGAGCTAGAAACTCATTAAGAATGGGACTACTCGAGGGGCAAGTCGCTGTGTGAACGCATTTATTTGGTGCAAATAATTTTTTCCATTAAGGTGAAGTGCATTCTTGTAATTTTGTGCTCTGTTACTGTAATTTGGTAATGTGTTGCTCCGTTAACAGTAATTTGGTTGTGTGTGTTCTTAGATACGTCCAAATGGAAAAAATTTAAACTGATTTCATACAACGTTCTTTCACAAAGTTTACTTGAAGAACATCCGTATTTGTATAGACAAAACGATGAAAGAGCTTTGGAGTGGTCTTTCCGCAGTCAGCTGTTGTTCGCAGAGATTAAAGCTCTGGATGCAGACGTAAGTAGAAATGAAGGAGTTTCTGTATATACGCTGTAACAGTGAAATGACAACACACAATTTGGAGTGACGATTTTATGTGGGAGAAGTTATTAGTTGGTGCAAATTCGCGCAGAGTATTTTCGAAAATAATTTTGCCTGCTTTCATTTTTACGTACGTAATCGGTGAATATAGGTTGTTTAGTTTTGTACATTTATTTCCAGGTGTTGCAGTTCTAATATTATAGAGCATATATTAACATGAAATGATTTCTAATTTTTTTTCAGTTCAGAATTTTTTCTTCACTGTTTCAAAATTTTTTACTATAGCATAAAATTATCTTAACTACGGCTAACGATAAAGTACACAATTACACCAAACTGGTGATTATTTGTATCAGTTTGGGTTGCTGATTGCCTGACTAATGCAATTCAATGCATGACTGATAAATTAATTATAAAAAGTGTATTCTACCAGTTGAATAAGTGTATGTTACCAGAATATGTGTAGACTACTTTGATATTAACTCAACTGTTCATATTCCATTAAAATATTTTATGGCATTTGTTTTGGGGTTGTTGTTGTTGTGGTTTTTTTTTTTTTTTTTTTTTTNTGTTTATTGTTATTTGTGTCTTGGATGTACGGACATGCTTTTATGATAAAAATTATCTTAGTTTTTAAGGAAATATTTCAGTGCGATTGGTTCATAGCGCATCAAAGTAAGAATTATGTTTTTAGTTTATTATAAAAGTAAAACAAAGATTATTATGTTTGGATATATACTGGAACTTTTGTATGCTGTTTTAAAGATGTTGCAAACATGTTTCTGGGTGGTGCATGCACATTATTTACAGAATTTGCCAGAACTTGTCTTCGAGTGCGTGCTAAATACTATGGCAACACAGTTTTGTATGGTTCCCCCTGCACAATACGTATTTATTTACTGATGGTGTGGCAAATTTTGTAATACTGTGTGTTTGCAAATTCTGTACAATTAAAAACAAGTGTTTAAAAAACTATTATTATTATAGCACAAAAGGTATAAATGATGCAAAAATTTGAATATTGAGAGAGAGACTACAGTAAAGCTGGTTTTAGAACTTTGGAATTGGAATAAAATGTGCAGGACATTTCAAAGAACTAAGACAAACTAATGTGAATTGTGTACATTGTGATGTGGTTTCTATCTGACGAACAACAATCGGAAGTACCAGCTTGCCTTGGGGCATGGCTGGCGCAGCGGCTGGAGCGCTCTCTTCCTATCAGAGTGAACTGGGTTTGATTCCCAGCGGGTTTTCTCCCTAATTTTTGCACGTGATAATCGTGCCGGGTGATGCCACTGGTTGGCGGATTTTCTCTGGGGATCTCCTATTTCCTCCCCTCTTGCATTCTGGCGCTGCTCCATCCTCACCTTGTTTCATCCTCATCAGCTCTCGAGATCCGACTGTTAAGAGTCGCACAAAACTCTCCACTCCATCAGCTCGTCTAACTTAGTTGGTCAATGCAGAAGCACGAGAATTGAGTATCTGAAGAAAGATGCCATTATTTAAACAAATTAAATGAATTGGTAAGACAGTTGAACTGAGTTTCATTGCTGATGTTGCAATTTTATGCACATTATACAGCAGAGATGCTAAACAGTCCATGAGACAATGAGCCATACAAACTTAGAGAACAGTGTTGCAGTAGCCATCATAAGTTCAGAGTCCTAAAAGCTCTCATCACAAAATAATTTATGAAGTATGGAGGAACATTCACTCTTGGGGCTCTTCTGACCTCTTGCACTGGCGGAAAGAATTGAGTAGAAATCAGGTCAGGCCTAAAGTGATAAGAGAAATGGCCCTAGTGATGCTGGTGCAGGTTACATTATGTCACACGTCCTCACTCAATGATCAGTTTTATTCTATGAGATGGTTGCTGTTGCTTCCAATTAAGGCTGCTACTTCCAATTAAGGCTGCTACAGCTCATCATCCCACCCTTCATGTTAATCATGCCACTGAAATTGTCCAATTAAGGCATCAGGTGATCAAAACAAAACATGCTGTAGTTAGAAATGTAACTATTCCACTTTTCCTCGATTCTCAATCTCGATGCCAATAACACTCTTGATCTTGATGCTGATAACACACTCTATTTTCTATTCCAGAAATCGCGATTCTTTTAGTTACAGACAATTACATAATTTACAGAACTAAATACTGTAAGGGAGGGTATTTAATTATTTAAACTAGGTCTACATTAGTAGTAAGCCTATTACTAACATAAATAGTATAACACAAACAGTGGGAGCATATTCATCTGAAATTCCAAAATGTTCAAAAGAGGCATATGAGATAATATTGAAAACATACATATATAGCTATAAATATATACACACACATATATTTTGTCCACATAATTAATTCTAAAATATTTCCAAACCTCACTTTCCATGATAAATGTTCACCAACACATTAAATTATTAAAAAATTTGCAAGAAAGCAGAGTAAAAACACATGTTTTACAACAAAAGGGAATCTTTTCATCACACGTAACTGATAGACATAATAACTGTAGATTAATAATACTATAACAGGCTGGTGTTTGCCATAAACGAAACATAGCTCAGCTGGATTGGAGATTTTGAGCCAAAAAAATTTTGGGCATGGCTGAAAATAAATTTTTCAACGAGAAAAGGACGAGATTGGGTTGCATCATTAGTAAATAAATTGCCTCTACATATAAAGGCATTTCGCAGACACTTTATTTGGCATTTAGTTTTTAAGACAGTTAACTTACACGGCTCATTTTTTAAAATGATTGCATGGAAATGTTTTTCCTGTTATACTCAAACGTGTTTTGTTTTTGAAATGGGATGACTTTGCTTGAGTACTAAAATCATCGGCTATGTGGTAGGTTTTTTAAACCTTCTTTTTTATTTGAATGAGAAAAGTATAGGTCACTCAAAAAGTGAGGCCGGTTCAAATTGGCACTTTTAATTTACTAAAAAGTCACGTGACGTGAATTATTTGACAAAATGATGACGTACTTGTTATTTTAGTATTCAGTTTTTAGTAGTTGTGTGCGGGAGTGGAATTAATTTTGCTATAGGGAAAAATTCAGGCAGGAAACTTAAATTTCCCAGGGAAAATCGGGAAAGATAATTTAGGTTAGGTAAAGAAGTTTGTGGGTTGCTAGACCTAGTGAATAACATTCTATCATGACCTATTTCATTAAACCAAAAATTAACATAGAATGACTGTATGTGCTAAAACTTAGATTCAAGCTAGAAAAGTCGTATGGTTTTATATTTTAATACACTTAGTTGTTGCACTACGAATTAATCATCTGGGTTTGGTGCACTTCTTTAAAATACACGCTTCAATTGTAATAGGAGAATCCCGTATTATATTTTTAAACAACAAAAAAATATTGGACTTACAACATGTTAAAACAAAAATGTAACATTAATTTGTTTAAAAACATTGCCTTGATGTTTTCAGTTCGCTGCTATTTTCTTTATAATTTCATGACGTCTACTAAGAAACTTAAACTTTTTTCGTTTAAATTTTAGGTAGTAAAATGTGTGTACATTGACAAAAATTTACTCTAATTAACTTTCAGTGGAAGTTTTAACATCCGTGAACACACGCTTCGAATCACGTAATGCAACTGAAATCACAGCCAAGTCGCATCGGGCAGGTTATGTATCGAACATACAGAGTCTATATGTTAACAAAGCTAATTCCTCTATCGATAACAAAATTAAAAGTATCTAAGTAAATGTATTATATTTTTTCTCATAGCAAATTTGCTACATTTGGAGTTGTTTGGAGTTAGTCAATGTCTCAGCGACGAGTGAGCACAATACACTGTTAAAAACAAACACATTCCGAACAAAAAACAAAGACAATTTGCTGGCGTGTTACAAATTGTTTAAAGCAAACCCATATTAAAAAACCCCATGGTATATCTCAGTACAACAGTTAAACATTTGGAGTCAAATTAAATTTTCATGGTTCACTAGCTTATTGTTACGTGAATGTTAAGTTATGTATATCGAAACTCGCAACTAAATCAACCAGCAATCGATACTTGCCACTTATAGATGTTGCTCCCATGTAAGACAAATTCAATGTGTACGGTTTACCGTAATTTCATAATAATGCAAGTTTGCAACCAGTTTTAGTTAATTTTCGCAATAAATACATAGTGCTAACGTTACATAATATATGACGTACAAAAATTTTTTTAGCTTATGTAACGATCTTTGAAATCTGTGAATAAGCGGAAGAATCAAAATTTCTTGACATGATTTGATCAAATCATTATCGCTCACGTAAAGAGTCTATACAAAGTTTCTCCCACGAAACCAGACTTGTATTTTAGTTGGAACAACCTACAGATGTGAACATAAATTTTTTCCGCAAATATCCGGAATAAATTACATAAATAGTTATGAATTCCCGAAACTTTTCCCGAAGTTCGGGATCTCCGCACACCCCTAGTTTTTGGTATGTAACGAAACTTTAAAATACAAAACTACCATATCGCAACCAAATCGTGACCAAACTGAAGCTACTAAATAAAAATATACTAAATGGTGAATTTAAACACGGCCAGTACAGTTTTATTTTCATATTATTTCTGCATCTCATATTTTCACGCCCAAAATAATTTTCCAAGAGTGATTCAATTACTGGCATAAATCAAGTAATTTTAAACCGTTTTTGGGTAATGATAGGTTATGTATTTGTAGTAATTGTTTTAATTGCTTTGATTCTTGGTCTTCCGATTCTCGATTATACAATTTTTTAAGAATCGTGGAATTGAGTTTGACATCCGTAGCTGTAGTGTATCTGAAACATTTCAGAAGCCAGGGAACCCCATTGCATCTATCCTTTCACTCTAACCAAAGTACGCCGAAAAATGTAAACTTGCTGTCAACTGCATTTCCAGAACCTACTCAAACAAAAAGAAACTCAATAAAACACCTAACAACCATTATCACTGTTGCCAGATTCAATGTAAATTATAAGTTTATTAACGTAAAAATAGCATATATATATATATNTGTAGTAATTGTTTTAATTGCTTTGATTCTTGGTCTTCCGATTCTCGATTATACAATTTTTTAAGAATCGTGGAATCGAGTTTGACATCCGTAGCTGTAGTGTATCTGAAACATTTCAGAAGCCGGTGCGAACCCCATTGCATCTATCCTTTCACTCTAACCAAAGTACGCCGAAAAATGTAAACTTGCTGTCAACTGCATTTCNCAAATAATAAAGAGCTGATATTAGTATAAAAAAACCGATAAATGAAATATTAGGTTAAACAAGAATCGCACCAATTCTCTACAGTACGGCCATCCGGGGGCTTATGAGAGATTGGCGTTGCCATGTTAATGTTGTTGGATGGACTCCTTGAATGTTGACACATTTCATTGCAAAGTATTGTGTCTATAATATGTAATCAAAGTGAAAGTTTTTCTCCCCCACCCAATCCCCCAGTCAAAATCAAACCTATATATATACACACACAGAGAGAGAGTGAGAAAGAGAGAGAGACAGACACGCACACGAAACATCTCATTTTTAATACTCACATTTTGGGTTTATATAATGAAATGTTTTTTGTTTGCATCACATATTCTTTTGTGTGAAATCCTCAAGATTAAAAACTTTACGCTTGTGGAATATCCATTAATAATATATACATTACTTTTATGATGGGTACGTGCATGTACGAACACATGTACTCACAAACAGTGGAATGTAAACATTGCCATGTGACTGCCACATGGCAATGTTTGTTTACCCTTTGGCAGAAGGATACGAAATGGGCTGGAAAGTAGATCTTTAGCAGGGCTTCAGAAAATCTTGAAGTTACCGTGAATACATTATAAATTATATTCCTTCACCAAAAAAAGTACAACCAAATAAATATCCCCATAACTCCATTTCCTACGGCCTGCATAATTACAACTTGTTTCTGTTTAGGTATGGTATAATCACTACTCATTTATGATTTGTTTGCACTTCATTTGTGAAAAATTTGTATTTTAGTATGGTTGTGGAAGCAACCTACCATGCTGTGATTATTTATCTTGGGGGAGGTGTGGTTATTAATACATAATTACGTAAAGCCATTTGCAGCAACCTATTTTTCTTTGTAAAATTGCTGATGAGGGTTTTTCTTGCCCCAGTTATTTGAAATTTTAAGAGTTTTCATTGTGTAAAAATGACCTATTTTGTAGTCATGGTATTTGTAAATATGTATATTTAATGGAATTTTTTTAAATGTATTTTATTGCTGTGAGGGACTATATTGTTTCTGGTATTGAGGGAAGTTTTGGGCATTAATATAAGTTATTTACTGTAATTTTTTTTCATTTTTGCTTGTACAGATTCTGTGTCTACAAGAAGTTGAGCACGATCATTTGTACATATTTGAAAAACAGCTTCAGTCTTTAGGTAAGTTGAAGCTGATAATTTCAGACACCAATGGTCGTTATGATAAATTTTTTTGTTATGTAATTTATACTGTCTGCATACAAGGTTGGACACAGCAGTAATAAAACAGATTCTGCAATTTATTTTGTGTATTAACAAAATAAAAATAACTGTTTGACATGCAATAATATGTCCCTTGAGTGTTTACCCACAGCTGCATACAAGAGAGACATTATTTGAAGCAGTGTTATGAATACTCTTTCTAATGACATTCAGACATTCTGTCAAAACCTAGTTGATGTATGTAAAATGACTTCACTGAAGCTCAGATTTGATATTTACAGATTGTTAGGTTGAATTAGATAAAGTTGACTAGGGTACGTGTTTCAAGCAACAAGTTTTTTCTTATCTAAAAAATGTTTTATGAGCATTATTTTGTGGGCAAAAAATAAAGGAACTTGTTAAAAAAAATATGTAGTCCAACACAAGATGGGCAAATAACAGCAGTAGTTAACATTGTGGCCATGCATGTAACTGCTGAAAATTTTTCACCATTTAGTTCAAAAAAATAAATGCAGCGACTTTTTAGTGCATTAAGTGTAAAGTTAAAATTTGCATTGTTATGTCAGTTGCGGTTTGGTGTGATATGATTTTGTGTGCTCCATTATTAAGAATCCAGAAATGTGACTTAGGGCATCTTCTGATCGACTGGACTGGGTGCGCCCTCAGTGTGCTCTGAATATTGCCATGTGACTGGCTGAAATGAGTGCTTGTTTGTTGGCTTTGTTGGCAACATTTGCTCTCAAGCTGCCGTACTGGCCGAGACAGTGCAGCTAAAATTGCACTCGGTGTGCACTTTATCAGTACAATAGACAATTGGAACATAGAAAAATCCACACTTGGTGCGAGTTCTGGCATCTAGAAGACGCGGCACTGGGCCAGTGCACGTAGAGTGCAGTCCAGTGCAGTATTTGGAAGATGCAATTATTCATAACAACTGCTGCTCGCATAAATAAATAATTTGTTTTACATTTTTGTTATTAATTTTATGCCTGAAAAAATTTAATGTATATTATGAATTGTATATTAATTATATACTGTCCTAGTGCTCATTAATTTTTTCTATAGAAGTTCTATCATTATGTTTTTAGAATATCAGTCTTATTATGATCAGATAAATGAAATTATTATAAGTTCGGTTTTAGGAGTAACCACTTCAGTGCAATCAAAGCAAAAAGAAAAAAGTGACTCGTAGATATAAATGGTGCTTGCCATACAACAGTGTACAGCATACTAGGGTGCTATGTTTTGAGCACATTTAAAACTTTCCAAACCCAATATAAAATTTATTTCATTTTTCTTAAAATTTGTACTTGATAACAGGTGTGCTGAATAAAAGAAATTCTGGATACAGGAAATTTTGATTGTATTAATAAACCATAGGTACAAAGATTTCTAGAAGTTTTTGAATAATTACACTTATTGCTGGGGAACTGTATAATAGAGTAGTGTGCAATTTTTTTTCACTGCAGTTGCCATAAAATAGTGCGGGTACAACGCAGTACAACACACATTTTTTGTGTTTATATCATCGGTTTTCAATACAGATACCGTTGCCTGAAGACAAATTTCAGAACAAGGCACCAGTGAGACCCCACCATGAGGTGGTCTACTGTCCTTGACAGTAGACAAAGTGAAAGGTCACCAAGGATGACATTGAATGAGTTCGTTATTTGCGTGAGTCCATGAACATTAATTTGATCAGCCAGAGATTTGTGTGTGCTACCAAGAACAGTTTGTACTGTGTTGCATAAGCTTCGTCACGCACTCGCTGTCCAGGGTTCAGTTGCTGCAATATCACAGAATTGATGACTAATCACAGTGATTCAGCTGTGTTGTATAAATAAGGCGTATTAGACAAAGAGTGAAGAGTACTCTTGTTCTATGGATCTCGTGACTTTGTGACACATGTCCTTTTGGTTGTCTCAGATTTTTGATAAACTAATGTACTGATATGGGAATCAAGGACTCTGTGTATGATTTGTGAAATCAGAAGTTATTGCCCTGAGTGAATTTGTGGAGTTTTAAGGAACACAGATGTCCGTATTTACGTGCTTTTCCAATTGTCATTTTTATGACCAGACATAATTTTCCATTAAGATGGTGCTATTTACTACATTACTCATGACTGGATCTACGTATTGAGAGTATGTAATTCACAGTAATGGGACCATACCCTGGCCTGTCTCCTTAACTGTTCCTAATATTACACCACTGGATTTTTTTTGTCTGGTTTCACCAGTGGTACAGTGTAAACAAATAAAGTGATGAACTTTAAAGAACTGGAGCAAAGAACACATTTATAATATTATGGTATATCATTTCAGACATATTGCAAAATACATAGAAGATAACTTGATTACAGGCATGTTATCCTGTGATGACCAAAAGATCTCAGTTGAGGTGAAAGTCATTGGCTATATAACTTTTTTGAGTTTATAAACATGTAATCATATTGTAATAATTTACTCATTGGTATCTTCAGCAGTTCCGACGCCACACGGTGTTTGTTGAAAAACCAAAAGTGATGCGACTTTAGATGTGTTTAGGAATAGATAGTATGTAACTGTCTAATAGTAATACTTCATTGGAACTGCGTTATAATGACAACTGACAATGGCGAGATAAATTACAATTATAGCAAATGACCATTATAACCATAATTTAGTGTGCAACATCATTTTATGCAGTGTTATAGACTCACTCCATGGTCACACTGTATTTTCTCACTTCATGGGCAACCTGTATTTTAAAATGCCGTTAGGAAAACGTACTTGTCGATCATAAAATTCAATTGAGCACAGTGGACTATGGCATTTTCCATGTTACCAAACAGATCTGCAGTGTGCAGGTGCAAGCACTTTTATCTCCACGAGCAGCAGCTTTTATTTCTTCTTCACATTGTCTCTGTAGATAAAATGACAGCCCCTCTTTATTTCCATGAATGCTGCTCCGCCTGGCAACAGGAAAATAGCCAACAAAGGCACGAGGGGTTCAGGGTATTCAAGAGGAAGAAAAATATGACACCAATTTTTAAGGGTTGAGAAAGATTATTTTTGTTGTCTACCCAATCCCCAAAGTTGCATAAGCAAAATGCTGTAGCTGTATTTGACATTAAGTATATTGTGTAAAATTTCTTATAACTGTTTAAAGGTTATCGTGGAATATATAAGAAGCGGTCACATAGGAGGGTTGATGGTGTGGCCATCTTCTACAAACCTGAGATATTTACGCTGGAGGAGTATACATCTGTGGAGTTCTTTCAACCTAATGTTTCGGTGCTAAATCGGGATAATGTAGCATTGGTTGCGAAGCTCATCCATAAGGATTTGCCAGGAGAAGGGATAGTGGTCGCCACAACTCACCTCCTCTTCAACATGAATCGGCACGACGTGAAGCTAGCACAAACTCAGCTGCTGTTGGCGGAAGTGGAAAGATTTGCATATGCAGGAACAGGGTATGTTCAATCATTTCAATACTACCATCACAGTGTGTAGTTACTGGTTAACTCTACAGAAGTCATACCCATTCGAAAGAGTCTCTATAGCCATCATCACATCTTAAAAAAAAATTTTGTCCGTTAACTTATCTCCTGTACATACATTTAAACTGTCTACGACTGCCATCTTGTGGTGACCTCTGTTGGCATATCCTTTTCATTTTATGTGTGTTAGTTTAATTGGCATTATCTTGATATAACCTTGCCACAGTGACCTCAACTTAATCCCATTTACAGTGGTCCCGATTCACTTTTTCTTTAAAGCCCCCTTATACAGCAATTAGTAGTTAAATGTTTTTATCTTTTAATGTGCATCTCAGAAACTTGATTTCAGGATTTTCTAGTTATGTATCTTGTTACTTTTATCTCTTTTTTTTTTTTGTTAGTAATGTTTCCACAATATATTGCTGAGTTTTCCCCTAAGTAAGATTTTGCCAACTAAACATACTCTTACAAAAAGAATGGTTTGGTGCTACCACAGTAGTTGTTGTACTGTAAGTTATTTATTTACTTTGAATTAATTTATAGGTTTTGTTGTTGAATATTTGGAAACTTTCCTAACCCCCTTAGCATACAAAGGTTCTAAAATTTGGGGTTGTAAAAATTTCAAGAAGGCATCCGATTCTTAAGTGGTGCATCAATAAGAACCCTCCACAAGTAATGGGGCTGCAGCAATGAGTACTCTTGACTGCTCGCCTCCCACCAAGGCAAATCGGGTTCATTTCCCGGCGGGTTCACCTGGCTTTGACATATGGGAAACATGGTGGATGTTGCAGTTGGCCAGTAGGTTTTCTCCATATAAGATGTTTATGGTTGATAGAGACCCTTTTATTTTATGATAATTAAAACTAAAAGATATTGGTGCAAAAAAAATAAATATATTTTGGTTTCTTGTGGTGGAGAATAAAATTTCATTTTCGCTGAATTTATTTTCATTTTGTTGCACAAGTTGTAAAAAAAAAAATTATGCATAAATAAAAAGTAAAAATCAATACATATTTTAAGTCAACAACTGTGGTATACAAAGAATTTCTGTAAAATAGTACTGTAGCTAATTTACACACACAAAATTAAACAGTAAAACATAATGTAGCTAATTCAAATAAAATGTTCACATTATTTCCAAGTTGGAGGGCTTCAGGTTGAATATTTTGTGTGTTAAGAGGTGACTGTAACCACTTCCAAGATGGAAACAAGACCAATGACAAGGTCTTGTTTTTTAGTATCAGTTACTGTTTTAAACATCACAATAAAGACATACTGGCATTTCTATTGGTTGTTTCGCAGCAGAACACTGCAAATTCCTTACTGTGAAGATATTGTTTTATTTGTTCCATTTGTTGTTTATGTGCATGTGAAACATAATTCTGCGGAAGTGATTCTGCTTTGGGTAAATCACTAGCATCCTAAGTGTACGTTACAAATTATAGAGGGATTATCAAGTTTCTCCAATGGAATGTTCGCAGACATGAATTTTGCATTGACAATGACCATTTCTCCAGAGAATCATTCATTACTGTATTGAAAGTTTAATGTTTCAAAGAACAGTAATTCCACTACTAAAATTAAAGGAGTGTAGACGAGAACAACTTTATTTTCTACCCGCGCCATCTTAGCGAACACTGAGTGACGTCATAAAACAAAACACCAACACTAGCAAATAACAATACAATTAAAAGTACTAACATTAAACATACCGCCCACCTTATTACAATCGGGTAACAAAAATACATTACATCAACATTTAACCCATGCATAATACAAAGTATAACATAGCAACAATCAGTCAAGTAGAAAACAAACAAACAATTCACTACAATGAAATGTTACATTGTCAGTAGTCAAGCTTTTACATCAGAGGTTGCATATGGGTCAACAGTGTTTATGAGCAATGGACAAAGCTTAACTAATGGTCGCTGAAGCACACTGGTAGCAATTTTCACACTAGCCACTCTAGGAACACAATCAGAACCAGGATGCAAAGTTACAATCCGGGCAAAACCCCACTGGGGNAAGACCCCACTGGAGGGGGGGCTCATTGTCTTCCTTGATTATCACTAGGTCTCCAACCTTAGGATGGACATCTCTCTTTGTCCACTTGATGCGCTGTTGAAGAGTAAAGATATATTCCTTCCGCCAGCGCTTCCAAAAGTCCTGTGCTTTTCATTGCACTAGCTGCCAGCGATTCAAGAGAGTGAGGTTCAGGTGTGTAATATCTGACTGGCAGAGTTGTAATTGGCCGCAATATGAAGAAGTGAGCTGGTGTGAGCATATCCAATTCAGAGGGGTCAGAGCTGAGCTCACACAGAGGGCGAAAGTTCAAGATCCCTTTTATGCAAATCAGTACAATGGACATCTTTTCATGTGACAAAACTTGCTGGCCAGAGTGACCTTGGCAAGAAGGGTCTTTACAGATTTCTAGGGACTGGAAAATTTTACGAATTCATTTTAGGAAAGATAGACTTCAAGCACATGTATATTTGTTGTGTTTGCAATTGGAACACAGTTTATTAGACATGTCCAGGTGAACTTTGAACCAATAACAAACCTGCTAGGAAACAAGCACAAATTCCCGAGCTACCTGGACTGAGCTAAAATTGGCTACACACTGGGGCAGCAGCCAATGGACAGCAAGTTGAGGCTCGAAAATACATAGGACCATGGAGTCTAGCCTACACATGGTTCAAAACGCGAATTTTTCCTGTCCCTACAGATATCATACCTTCTACCCACAGGCCCCCAAAATGGGGTGCAGTTGGTGGGTTAAAATGCCACACTATTCCCTCTTGCTGACTGTTGACTGAGTATGGCTTGCAGAGCACGAGGACCTGGATGAAGATGAAGGTAGTGATAATGATTAATTATCAAAGCAGTAAGAGGGTGTCGCTTATGTAGAAATATCAGATGCTGTTCATGGTATGGGAGGTTTGCATGAGAGAGCCTTCTGCACACCCCAAGAAGTCCTACGGATCCAAAAAGGGGTTCGAGCACTGAAAGGATGTTGAGTACAGTTGCCCCCCCTTCCACTGCTGCAAACAATGACTGAGCGTATTGGAGACAGATGAATACTCCTCTTAAGCTACTCTATTGTTAAGGTTCTTACCACTCTCTGTTCTCTGGGTCGTCGATAATTTTGCACGGACATAAGACAATACGCAGTAACTTGCAGCTTCCCTAAGGTTGTGTAATGAGCAACCAGGTCCCAGTAAATCATTGTTGTACAACTCATCACGTCAAGATTTTTCTTTGCAGGTGATACACTCATTCTCACACTGACCAATGCCTGGAGTATCTTGTCGTTCGATGCACGAATGTGTTAGCCAATTAGGCCCACACCACCAAAGAGCGTGATTGATTACCTGGGATGGCAACAAACCATGAGAGGCACAATCGGCAGGATTTTCTTCTGAAACAACTCTTGTATCTGGCTCCCTCGGTTCGTCACAAAGTTCTTCCATCTATGAAGTGGTAATGCAATCCAGTGCAGCACTACAGTGGAGTCCGACCATGCAAACATTCTACTTATCAGGAGTGTGTTATTGTAGCTTTATTTGATTAAAGTCCAACAAATTCACCACCATAACAGCAGCCGCACGTCTGCCGTGACTTGGTCTCGTAGCCACTTGGCTCGCGACATGGTGTGGCCACAGGTATTCGTATTTGTTTACTAACAAAATGGACATTGAAGAAGTAGCAGCAATCGCGTACTTTGTGTGTAAAGTGAGGAAAAGAGGGAAAAGAAGATTATTCTGGATACATCCTGTTATCCAGGAGAAAACCTTCACTAGTTTATTTTATACAGTATACCCACATCTTAGAGACGACGGAGTGAAATTCTTCAATTTTTGAAGAATGTCTGTCACTTCATTAAATGAACTGCTAGCTGTATTAAGAGAACACCTAACTCGCAAGGACACTGTTATGAGAGCAGTTATTCCACCAGAAGAGAAATTAGTTGTTGCCCTTCAGTAAGTACATATTTATTTGTCTTGTTATTTACAGCAATGCATACATAGGTATTACTTACAGAAAACTCTGATTAACATACCATTTCAATGGCCCTAGTATCCACCCCTAGCATGTTCCTACTAGATCTAGTACTCCTTAGAATTATTCACTTTTCTAGTGTTGTACTTGGGAATTTAGTACTTATTTCTGTCCACCTTTTTAATAGGAAATTAAAGAAACCCGACACCATAAATATAACTGTGAGGTCATGAGGTCTATGTCAGAGACATTACTGGCTGTAGAGTATGGGGATGGTGAGTGGTAGTCTGCAAATGTGCCTTGGCTTCCTGCTGGTAGTTGATATGGTTTATATCTGGTGGTGACATACGTGCTGGGTTGATTATGAAACTGTAGTGGATGGTCAGTATGAGTATCCTGTTCTCCAGATTGTGAGCTTACAAATGTGTCGAGCCTTCCAGCGGCTGGTTTATATACTTTCTGTCCTGTGGTTGCTAACGCGCTTAGCTGGCTTGGAACCTGTGACGGGTGGATTGTACTGGTATTCTGATTCCTTCTATCCTGTTGTGTATGATAAGGGCTGGTGGACACAGTAAGAGCAGACTGTTGATAGTTTGTGGGAATTGACTGAAAGGCAGGTGGCTGAGTGCACATTCTGAGTCCAGCTTCGACAACGTCCATCATTTTTCTTTTCACCCCAAATCGAGCATATTCTGGTTTTTTTTTTTGAGGGGACTGAGTAGCGATAACAAAAACAGACTATCACTTTCCATTGCTTCACGTTCCTGCTGGTACTGCAAACCCCTATCCAGTGCATTTAATATTTCTTCTGTCACTGGGTCATGTCTGTTTTATTTTAGGCGGTGGTGAAATCAATGTACGGGCTAGTGGTGGCGATGTTTCACAGGAAGATGACATATCCTGTTCATTTTCTAAAGAATTAGATGTTGTCTTTGCTGTAACAATCTTTTGCAGGAATGATAGTTGGTTGAAATAGCTGTATACAGGACGTTTGTTTGAGCCAGATCCGGATTTTGTTTGCCTTTAAAGTTTTATCTCCCGTGAATAGCAGTCCCGTAAGCTCTTCCATCGTCTTTTTAGATTCCGACCAAAAGAAGAGGAGGTTCTAAGTCCGATGCTGTTGTAAACAATGTAAATCTAGAGAAATTTAACACTAGCCAAGTGCTGGACAATAGGATAACGTCCTAACCCCTAGATNCTGATTTTGTTTGCCTTTAAAGTTTTATCTCCCGTGAATAGCAGTCCCGTAAGCTCTTCCATCGTCTTTTTAGATTCCGACCAAAAGAAGAGGAGGTTCTAAGTCCGATGCTGCTGTAAACAATGTAAATCTAGAGAAATTTAACACTAGCCAAGTGCTGGACAATAGGATAACGTCCTAACCCCTAGATAGTACTAAGGTTTACGGACTGCCTAAAGGCGATCCCTGTCGCAGATCTACATACAACTGTATATGAATCGTAATATATACAAAAATGAAATTTTGTCTTTCTGTTTGTTCCTCATTCAAATGTTCACCATTTGACCGATCTTTACCAAATTGTGCACAGATATTCTTCAGAACAAGAAAAAATACTGTTGGAGTCGCAAATAACAAATGTTTATTTCTCATCCGTATTTCAACTCCCTACATATTAATTATATATTTATTTTTAAACATTGATATTTGTAAGAATATTGTAATCATATTTTGCAGAGATTCTGATTAGTAGAGATAGTGGAAAATCGTGGGAAAAGTTGACTCCTTGCTTAGGTTTGAACGTACTGTGTACTTGTCGGACACTTTTCTTTCGTCATTGGCAGTCATCGCCGTGTTCCCATTACACTGGGCCTATGAGAGTTCTGGTAATCTGATGGACGTCTGCGATTTGTCTGCATACAATTAAAATTAAGACTGGTCAAGAAGAGCAGCGTCCAATCATAAAAGCAACAAGACAATACAGCGTTTCGCATTATATGTTGGTGCCAAAATTCATCGCGAATTTCCGCTACCTCTACTGAATAGTAAACTCTAAATTATAATCAATTTAATGTCACAAATACCTGGTTGTAAATATACCAAACCGCTCCATCGGGAATCTTGATTATCAACAGATTCCAATTTAGAGTATACCTTGCAAAAATAGGTGTATACATAGGACATTGGAATGAATTCTCCCCTTTTTTGTGCTCAGAGTTTACATTTCTTGTTTAAAAAACTGAACTAGCTTACAAATTTTGACCACATTTGGCACTGTGCTGTTTAGTACCTAACAAAGCATAATATGTACTTAAGGAAACAAAAATTGTACATCCAGTCAAAGGCGGTTATGCATACATATTTTATTATCTTTGTTCTATGTATTTGGCAACTGGCTGCAGCATCACGGACCTACACTACGCATTTGCTCTGGGAAGGTCTACTATTGGTTACATTATTGGAGATGTTTGTGATACAATTTGGAAAGTGATGAAAGACATATGCATACCACAACCCACGGAATAAAACTGGCTGAAAACTGCAGACTGTTTTAAGAGCAGGGCAAACTTCCCCCATTCTATTGGCGCAGTTGGCGGGAAATATGTGCGTGTTTTAGAGCCAAAGGAAAGTGGCTCACTATACTTTAATTACAAGAAGTATTTTTCATTTGTTCTGCTAGCAATATGAGAAACTGATTACAGATTTACTTACATTGATGTAAGGTCTTATGGAAAGTCAAGTGATTCTTCTGTCTTTAAGGAAACACCACTATATGAACGATTGGTGAATTGCCGGTTCCTGCCCCTTCCAAAATAACAGAAACGGTCAATGTGAATGTATCGTATGTGTTCGTTGGTGACAAAGCTTTTACTATCTCTTAAAATGTGCTTAGACCATATGGTGTAAAACATCTCGCAGAGAAGAAGAAGATATTTAACTACCGGCTGTCTAGGGCCCGTCAGTAAATTGAATGCGCCTTCGGCATACTAGCTAACAAATGCCACATTTTTTACAGACCACTCAACGTCAACATAGCATTCACGGTGGATATAGTAAAAGCATGTTGCGTATTGCATAATTTTGTTGGAATGAAAGATGCTATGACTACACCAGAACTTTAAATGTTTGATCGAGACAGCACTAGCAGGGGCAACTACACTGCTTTGGAAATGCGAGATAATTTTGCAAGTTACTTTGAGCAATGAAGGAGAACTTCCATGGTAGTACAATGTGATAAATAGGACATGAAAGACAGCAGCAGATTCGCTTTTGGGCATGTGATTTTGTAGAACTAAACACCTGCGATATGGCAACGGGGCATCTTTCTTCAAATTTTTACGAACCTTTTATAAGCAACAGCGCACATTTTTCAAATTATTTAGCAGAAGCATACTTTATTCCACCAGCAGGTAAAAGCAAGTCGTTTTACAGGGAAGTAATCGCTTTTCTGGTAACTTAGGTGCAAAATGAAGGATATTTTTGTCGTAAAACAATACCATGGTTTTTCTTCTCGTAAATTCAATACCAGAAATACATACAATTCACCAAAGCAGTGTAGTATAAATGTACACAGCATTTGTTAGCATGTAAATAGTATCTGTCATATAGTAAAATTTAATGCTTATTCATTCACTTACCGAAATTGTTTTTCTCATTATTTGATGCAGCTTCATTGTCTATAAACAGTAACACCAATTCCTCCCATGTCTGTTTTATCATTTCTCAGTTACCATATGCATCACTGGTCATGTTCCAAATTGCTGGACGTTTTTCTATTTTGTAAATAAATCTTTCCAGGTCAAGTTCAGAACGCTCTAAGGTGAAGTGGCTGCGAAGACACTCTTAGCATGCGACAGCACTGATTCAGTACCATACACTGACTGGAGTCACGCCACTCATGTGTCGCTCGCCAAGTCACTGATAGTCGACTGTATCGCGCTACTTGCGTTGTGGCGCCACACCATGTGAACAGCGCTACCTAACACTACTGTACGACAGTGTCGTCGTACCACACGTGTGGTGCGACACAAGTCGCTCCGTCTGACAGAGCCCTTAGTCTCGTGATAAATCTGTCGAGGGAGCTGTGAGAGTTCCAGCTAGGAGTGAAGGAATTCATCTTCAAGTTGTCC
Organism: Clitarchus hookeri; assembly: GCA_002778355.1. Taxonomy (NCBI): domain Eukaryota; kingdom Metazoa; phylum Arthropoda; class Insecta; order Phasmatodea; family Phasmatidae; genus Clitarchus; species Clitarchus hookeri. Next base: position 315,709 of record NQII01000330.1, on the reverse strand, counting down.
CTGTTCGAGTGACACGTGATCAAAGGAAAGTCTGGTGGGGTTTTTGAAGGCTAGCTGATGTACTGCATAGGCACAAGGCAGCATGCAATTGAAGACAAGCTGGAAATTATGGTGGGCTGGTGGCTTAGCAGAATTGTTGAGAATTGACAGTAGCAAAGGGTAGTACTAGGTGAGGGTTGTGGCAGAAGAACTGGGAACTGACTGAAGGTACATGCTGGTGTAGCCTGCATCCATACAACCATGTGATTTATGATCACTGCAGCAATTGATATGCTTATGCCTGGAGCAAGGGGGTGTGGGAGAAGGTAGAGAGGTAAGAGGTAGCTGGAAGCACTGCTATCCCTTCTCCAACTGGAAATGCACAGCTGAGTGGTAACCGGTGCTGTAACTGGCAGTTACTTGCTGGGCAGCACTCTGACAGTTTTATTGACATGCTGTTTGGGGCACAGCGACGATGTGTCTTTGACTCGTGTTTTTCTTTCAGTTGCTTCTGATATGGAAGAGAGGTGGAAGTTGGCGACAGTAGTCAAATTCAGTGCATTGTCCAAACACATTGATGTGTAGCACACATCATAGCTTTATTTTTAATGTTGTGCATGTAAAATCTGGCCATTTTCCACACTTCTTGCGTATGTTGTTGCTGTGTGAAATCAAATCAGAACAGATTTGTCTCATAATTATTACAAAAACATGCTCCTCTTGATAACTTTCATTGGCAAGTCCGAGAATATTTTAGTCTTGTGGCCAGTCGCGAGTCTATTTTAGTATTTTATTCAGCCATGCAACAGCATTGCTCATCTCACTTGTGCAAACAACACATAAGGTCTAAGCAGTCCGCCGTCTCCTGTTGATGATGCCTCCTTGCATGCAATAATCCTCCCCCACATCTTTCACTTACCTCCCACAACAAGCTAGCTCCACTGACTCTCAGAAAGAACAGCAACCAAACCAGAATAAAGTTGCAAAAAAATTGGACTGTACTTTATTGCGTAGGAAAAACTTTACATATTAAAACTTACAGTTTCAAAGTAACTATTTTACTTGGTAACTATTACACACAAAGATCCTCCACTAAATTGAGTTCACCATTTTATAATCCAGTGTTCACTTTGCTCTCTGTCAAGGCACTTCGTGCTACTTCTGTTTTAGCTCTAAGAATTGAAACAGCTAAGTTGATGTGAAATTGTTTCAGGTGTCTTGTGTATCTGCATAATATTACCAGTAATTCTGATACAGAGTTAACCTAAATATACCTTTTCCTCATTCTACTAATGTATTAAAATGTATAATGTAATTAGATCTAGTTAAAAACATAGTTTTTTTACTGGTGCAAGTTGTTATAATCACTCACGTTCTTGCTATGTTAAAAATACTGATTGACAAATCAGAGTTTAAATTTTGTTTTGGTTGATGTGATGCTTAGTTTGAAAACGGTTGTGATTATTTCACATACTAAATTCCCCACATTTCTTTTTATCTTTGATCCTAATATAATTACATGTTGTCTTGTGCAGAAAGCTTGGACCGAAGTATCGCCCAGTCATCATAACTGGTGACATGAACTTCAAACCATTTTCAGGCGTCTACAGTCTTCTGACAAAAGGACAGCTGCGTTATGAGGGACTCTTAAAGAAGAATCTAACTCAGCCGTTAGTAAGATAACTAGTGTGAAATTTTGCATGCTATGCTGTGGTATGGTTTTTTAAACAGTTGCCTAGTTTGCTGAGCATGTAGTTTTTAACATACATTAGAAGTGCAATGAAGGATTGTTTTACAAATTACATCCATGTCGAGGAATCTGCTGATCAGTTATTGAGGTAAGTGAAATGACAGAAGTACATATGATATGGAATGTGCAGTAGGGAGAGGAAATAAAATTATTGGGAGAAAGCATTGTCTTGCTTGATGAACAAACCGTAGTATTAAAACACCCTCCGCCGAAAAGAGCTTCGTCCATTACCCAGTGCCTTGTGGGCTTTATATACACCTGACAAAGGGTGGTAAAAGGCAGAAGTTGTAATGCAGTTACAATTAGCATGTGCATATGTGCAGAATTGGATGGCTCTGTTATAGACTTTTTTGCATCTCAAAGGTGCCTGCAGTAGCAATTGATTCTGCGAGACAAGCAAGAATTATTATCTCGCATGACAATCAATTGTAAGTCAATATTCTGGTTATCAACTATGTTTGTTTACAGGTACAATGTGTTTCCTAACTGACAGTCCATTGTATAATATACCAAAAAATTTCATGTTTTGCATTTTTTATAACTTTGGTCAATACGTGCTAATAAAGCATGATTCACAGTCATATGTTTCATTGTGTGAAGTATGAGTTTGTGGTATTTTTAGATTGTAAACCTAGACAGTTGGCATTGCAGTTTCACATAATGTTAATAAATTAACATTTGCTAGTAGTTCTTCTCATTTGCAGTAATCTGCACGAATCTACGTCTTTAGTTTTACGAAGAACAGAGCTGTGCAACCTGTGGGACTTTGTGTGGTTTCCTAAACTATCCCGTTTTCAATGTGCTAGTACCCAATTTTTTTGTATTTATATCGGCAATTGCTTTCAGACAAGGAACATTGGCTGATAATGGTTATTGGATAGGACCATCACGACATTAACAATGCCTGTTTCCAACGTAACTAACGTTAATGACATTGCCGGTTGACACTAGATATCCATACCTCGTAAACAGCACAAATTTTCTTTAAACTGTTTTAAGTAAATATCCAGTAACGAGGGTTGTACTAAAAATTATTATGCTCTCCTGTTTCCTTGTCTTCCATTTGACTGTTGCTTGGCCCAGCAAGACCAAGTCTCCTCCCCTTACACACCATGCCAGTGGGAAGGATGTGCCAGCTTTCTTCAGGCACTCATGTTTATAGCCACAGATTGAAAATAGTTCTTATTAGTTTCAGTTTGTCACATTGAAATTTTTTTTCATATTTTTACAAACGAGTACTTGTGCTATTGTTGGTAGAGCTGTGCCAACTTAAAATTTTGCAGATACCCAGATCCACTGATCCACCAATACTACTATTGCAGATCAGCTGATCTTGTGCAGATACAGTTAACTTCAAAATAGAGTTAGTGAGAGTTGAGATTTGAGCGGCTCTTAACTGCGAGGTCTTGAGAACCGATTAGGGTTATTGAGGGGCTGGCGAAATGGGGGATCCCCGAGAAAACCCGCCGACTAGCGGCATCGTCCGGCACGATTCCCACATGCAAAAATCCAGGAGCAACCTTGCCAGGAATCGAACCTGGTTTGCCTAGGTGGGAGGTGAATAGTCTATCCACCACACCACTGCAGTCGTCCCTTCAATAAAGTAAATTATTCACAATATTTCTAGTTTTATTTCAGTCTTCATTGGATAAATAACTGAATGCAATAGTAAATTTATATTCGCCCAACTTTGCATTTATTCAGATAGAGGCTTCTGTTATTAAATGATTCTCTTACGGCAGCATAAGACTATACATTTCTTACTTGATCAATAAAACAATGTGGAATTTTTCTATTTTAAACAGAGAAGCTGTTATTTAAAAGATATAAATGAAACTTCTTAGTATACACTCGGTGAAGGAACTAATATGGGATGCTAAAGCTCTAAAAGTACCACACACTTTTTTACTCAGCTGTCAACATTCCAAATTTTGGTCCTAAAACACACAGACATTCGGTAACATTGCAAACTCCTCTCTTCACTCCTATGCATTATCAGCATTATCATCATCAAAGGCATATAATCTGTGCTCCCACATAAAACTAACTGCAAAATTATTAACAATTAAAAATAATAAATTATTGTTAATCAACAGTGTAGCGGAAGAAAACAATCCCTCCCCTCCCCTCCACATAATTCAATTGTTTTACCAGGTAGAGTGAGCGTGAGAGTGGATGAATTCCACATAAGTGTGCAGGGAATTGAGGGTAGTGTGAGTGCTCTTCTTGTGGAAATGAGTCTGTATCTTTCTACCACATGTAAATATAAACATTGTAATTTCCTTCACTTTTTAAACACAGTTTTTATATTTCATTGCTCGGAAAAATATAGTCTTATTGTATTTACCCAATAAATGCACGAGTGATAGGTAACTGTGAATTAAAATATTCTAAATATGTGCAAGTTAATGTCCTTTTTTTTAATATGGTTTGTGTGCTTGGGTTGTTTATTTTTTATACAACACAGTTCCTTTAGACTAAATTTTCTCTTGTAAGCACAAGATGCTCATAGTTAAATTATTGAATTATTTAGGTATTTAGCATCTCAAAATCAGACTTGAAATGATGGAAAACATCTTTAAGAATAACAGTAAATTACATTTAGGCAAATGTTTTACTTGCAAAATCCTATAAAATTGATGTGGACTGTTACCTAATTCTATCATAAATATACAGATCTTACGCAGTGAAGAATGCAGATAGTTTGCGCTCTGAGGGCAGTCACGATTTCATCTGTTTGCGTATTCATAAATAAACGTTTCAAACACAAACCCTGACAATCAACATCGAGCTATGAGGAAATGTTACACTTGTCACAAATTATGATCACAGCTGCAGCTTTCAGCCAAGCCATTGAGCAATTCTAAAAATAACTCCTCCCCTTCTCCCGTAAGCCTAACAGAGCTGTTCACACATGCGCACGTATTACCACTGAAAAACGCTTTTCACGCCCTACAAGCGGTAAGTGGACAGGGCGATAAAAATAATTGTGGCTTCTGATTTTATCTGGTAAATACAAAGTCTGCTGATTAGAGGTCCAGGAAACAGAGGCATTACTGTATGAGTACTTTTTGTAAGTCAACAATAGTAGAGGCATACAAAGCGCTTCTGTAAAATAGTAATTATGTAGTGATGGGTCGATTCCATTATTTTTTTGGTTCCGGTTCAGTATCAGTTCTCAAGATTCGGTGCCGGTTCGGTTCTGATTTCGGTTCCAGGAATAAAAAAATTGAATACCTACTCCCATGATCAATTTGTATTAAAATTGTAGAAATAACTGACTAAATGGTTGATTTTACAAAAAAAAAACATGTGCATACTGACTTAAGCCTACAAATTTTTGTTAACGAAGACCAGTATTTTAACTCTCTCTGGATCGAGTCTGTTAACGCTTTCTGTTTCAGATAAACCCTGCAGTGCTAAAAAAAAATGTTTACTCCGTACACTTGCAGTTGGTACTTAAAGATCCTGCTATGCAAGAACTTCCAACAATTTACATTCATTCTTCGATTTCCAGTAGTGAAAAATATTGTCATTAGGAGCCAGATTGTCCTCTGAAAAATAAATGTGCAATTCATTTTTAACAAAATCGTCTTTTTGATGGGTCTTCGAAGACTGCTTGGAACAGATTTGCTGCAGCAAGATCAAATGTTTGTATCACCAGTGAGTGGATACATGTACATCCTTAACAGCTCCATCTCCTGTAGGTTTAGTGTCATCCTAAAACAGTGTAAAAAAAAATGTGTCAGACCATTTTGTTAATTTGTTGAAATTATTGTAAAGAGTGATTTTTAGGTCAGACGCACTTACACGAGTTTGTAGTATTTGTGTTGCCTCCAGGACAAGCTTTGCTTTAGCATTTCCAACTGTCTCTGTCTTTCGAAAAGGTGTCATTTTGAAGCGTGGATCCAGCAGGATTGTAAATACAAATTATATTGATTTCTTCTACTATAGAAGAAAATGTTATTTTTATTGAAGCAAATAGATCCTTTTTTAGCTCCTGAGTACCAGAGCCTAGTGCGGCTGGTTTTTCAGGTTCATGCGCGAGGACTTGAAATAAAGGTATGACCTGTAACATTATGAGACCATACAGGACTTTATAAGCAGAGGTACACTACTATATTAATATTTCATTTCTCAATTATGTTTAGATTAGTTTAGACAATTGTTTCGGTTAATGTAGTAAGCATCCCATAGGTGAACCGTAAGGTCAAGTTTGGTTGAGAATTTCCATTAAAATTTTTAAAAATATTTTAACTTATTCATTGTTATTTCTTTGATAGGGAAGAGATAACTTAATTGATACTGCAGATAGGTATGTTATTTGTGCTTTTTATAATTATACTAAAATGTCTTGGGTATAAATTTTAATGAAAAGTTGTATTTTTTAAAGGTGTGCAGTGGTTTGTTCTTATTATGATTTTGTCTCACCATGCTGATCTTTATAAATCTCTTGCTGATCTGGGCTGAATTAAAAAAAAAGTTTTGATAAATGATTGAACAACTTTGGTAGACATCTAAAAACAATTTTACAATTTTTTTAAAAATGTTATTACCAGTAAGTAAACATTGCCAACTTTTTATCTTTAAAGTAAAATTAGTTTGTTGCATTTTCCTCCGAAGCTGCGACATTTGATGAGCTCACTTGGGTTGTAGCAGAATCAAGTATATTGAATACTGGAGTTAGATTATCAACCAGAGTCCACTGCTGTCCACTCAGTTCAGGTAGGTCAAGTTCCCTGCCATCTAATAGAATAACTCTGTTCTGTTCCTGGATTCTTTTCAGCATGTGGAGAGAACTATTCCACCTTGTTGTCTCATCTTGTGTGAGTCGGTGCAGGGGCACTCCTGTCATTTTATATTTCTTAAAAAATTTTGTGGCATATGCAGAATGCTTAAAACCCCCCACCAGTCTCCTACACTGAGAAAGTAAGTTTGTTACTATTTTGCTACCTAGTAACCCCTTCTTCAAGACCAATTTCAAAGTATGTGCTAGGCAAAGTATATGTTCAAATGAAGACATTTCCAACCCAGCTATGATGTTGCGACCATTGTCTTTTATGGCATCAGCAACAACAACTTTTTGTGACAGATCCCAGGGAAGAACTTTGAAGTCTTGATCGTGCTAGAAGATCCCATCCTCCCAAGGAAAGACAATCATCATGTACGGATCGCCGAGGATGAATTCATAACCAAATTGATCAAGAGTACCTTTCTGCACGGATGATGGGACGTAGAGAATACGACGAGACCATTTCCTAGACCATAACACTGCCCCCACCACCTTATGTTTGTCCAGCAATGGATGCAGGGTGTTAGTTCTCCAACATTTCTCGCTGTACACGCTGACGTCCATCCGTTCTATGTAGTTGAAAATGTGACTCGTCGGAGAAGGCTACTCGTCGCCAATCAGCAGCGGTCCAGTCGCCATGCTGTCGAGCAAATCCCAGTTTTTTTCGTAGATGCACCTGTGTTAGCATGGGTGCAGTTACCATCCGTCTACTCTGGAGCCCCATTTGCAGAAGGGTTTGCTGAACTGTTGCGATAGACACGTGTCTGGATGCCTCCTGCTTCATTGGAATGGTGAGCTGTTCCTTTGTGGCCTGTCAGTTGGCCTTCACGCACAATCGAAGTCAACGTTCACGTTAGACATCAATGGCGCGTGGAGCTCCACAGTTTCCATGGCGGTTATCCCCAGCGGTGCCGTTCGTCCACCAACGATACACCTTTACCTCATAGGCACGTGAGCAGTTCACAATCGTAGCTGTTTCTGAAATGCTGCCACCCTTGGCCTGAAATCCGATGATCATCCCTTTTTGCAACTCTGTTAAATCGCTTCCCTTACCCATGACAGCAGGAATCACACTGTGTACAGCCAGCCTGTCGGTCACATTATATACCCGCTTCACCAGCCCACGTCACGGGCCATACGTCATGGGCTACGCTCTGCAGATGGCACTTCTAGCAGGTGGTCATAATAATGTGATTTGACTGTAAGGTATATTGGCACTCAAACTGCCAAAATAACTCTGGAGTTAGTGCAGCAAAAATTACACTTGTTTTGGACTGTTTCAGTGCAATTAACAATTGGAACATTGAAAACGACTGCATTCAGAGTGAGCGTTGGTGAACTGGAACACGTGGCAATCTGCCAGTGCAAACTGACATTGTTCAGTGCAGAATTTTGTATATGCCGATAAATATAATCTTGGGTGATGTGGCCCGTAACTGTATGCTTGTTCGACTAACTGCTGACCACCATTGTTATGTGCTTAGTTTGCTGCACATGATGGCAGCTTATTATATAGCTGCAGCAACACTGCTATTTACCAACACTTGTTAATGTTTGATGTTGCAGGAATGAAGGGTTTAGTGCAGTGCTGAACAACACCCTTCTACCTCGCACACTGCACATTACTGACTCGTGCCAGCACTTGGGGATCCTGCCCCTCAGAGATAAGGGATTGCCTGACCGTAGCGTGGAGGTGGACTACATGAAGGTGCACAAAATAATTAAGCAAAAAACTAACAAAATCTTTATTTATTTTTTATTTTAATTCACTTCTTTACCATTTTAAGATAATGTTACTACTCTGTTGAATTCCACTTAAGGTCCGATTGCTACCCCAACTTTGTCAAAGTGCAAAGAATAATTTGACTTTTATTCTTAAATATGTTTAAAGATTCTCCAATAAATATTGATTTGGTGTCAATTTCTCATCTCTTCTGAGTTTGTAATTAGCCAATAGTAATTAATTTAAATTGTATTGGAAACATCTATTTGGTAAAATTAACATTTTGTAAAGTTAGAAATTGAAATAATAAATAATTAAATTATATTAATAAACATTAAAAAAGAGGTAAATGTTTAAACCCCACGTAAAAGTTCAGATATGAATTGCTAATTGAAAATATTGGTATCATTTTAATGGTAAATAAGCATTTGTTATACGAGGGTTATTCGGAAAGGAAGGTCCGATTTCTTATAAAACATAAACCATCACATATTTGTTCAAAAAACCTTTTTTATTTAATTCCGATATGTTTCTCTATTTTCTACATAGTTTCCATATTTGTTTAAACATTTGTCATAACTTTCTACAAGCTTTTGTATGCCTAAGTCTTAGACATCTGCCGCCTGTGAGGATAACCAGTCTGTAACTGCTTCTTTCACCTCGTCATCTGTGGCGAAGCGCTTGCCTACGTAAAGGCATTTGCCTTTAAGTAGCGGAACAAGTGAAAATCACTCGGCGCCAAGTCTGGACTGTACGGTGGGTAGTCAATCTGTTCCCATCCAAATGATCTGATCAGATTTTGGGTGTGAATGGCAGAATGGGGTGTGGCATTGTCATGCAGCAACAAAACTCCAGACGTCAGAAGGCGATGTTGCTTATTTCGTATTGCACGTCGAAGTTTAGTCAGGGTAGCGCAGTGAGCGACTGCATTGATTGTTGTCCCTTGCTGCATAACCTCAATTAACTAGACTCCATTTCTATCCCAAAACACGGTTGCCATAACCTTGCGTGTTGAGATTGTCCGCTTGGCCTTGACTTTGACTGGTGATGTCGGGTGACGCCATTCCATTGACTGACGTTTAGACTCTGGGGACATGTGAGAAACCCACGTCTCGTCCCCTGTGACAATCTTCTCTAAAAATTGATCACCTTCCTTATGATATCGGTCCAAAAAATCAAGAGCACAAGCCATTCTTTTCATTTGGTGTTCCTCAGTAAGCAGCCTGGGAACCCAACATGCGCACAATTAGTGAAATTGCAAATTTTCAGAAACAATTTTGTGCAAAGTTGTTCTACCCACATTCGAAAATTCTAATGCTAAAGTTGAAATTGTGAATCGCCGGTCTTCATGAATATTTTCGTCCATGGCTTTGACCAAATCTTATGTGATCACTGATGGTCGGCCTGATCGCGGTTCATCATGGACATTTTCCCGTCCGTCCTTGAAAACTCGCACCCACTTACGCACTTTGCTGTTACTCATCGCATTGGGGCCATACACTTGACTTATCTGTCGATGAACTTCCGCTGCTGAAACGTTCCTTGCTGTCAAAAACCAAATCACTGACCGCATTTCACAGTCGGCGAGCTGATCAATTGTTTTAAATATTTTGAACTGACACTGTAAACAGCACGCTGCAACAATACCAATGCAAATGGCGGCGTTTGAGGAGCAAGGCATGCCGGGAGTCGGTGCGCATGCGCGTTACAATGTTCGCGTGACATTCGATTAGCTACGGCGATTCGGACCTTACTTTCCGAATAATTCTCGTATTTTGTGAAAGAAAATATGAATATGCATAAAAACCTATTTTAATTTTAGAATGAAAATTTAATGTATTATGGGCACAGTTGAAGTTAACATTACTAGTAAATAAGATATGAAATAGACTACTAATTGGATTTTGTTATGTATGCCAATACAGATCCACAACTCTGATTTCTATCATCTAAGAAATAGTCGGAGATATACTGACAGTGCTGCATCGTCGCAAAAATTCACAGGTGTTGTAAAATCGAAATTGCTTGGAACGATGTTGTCTCAACCAGGCAGTTCACATTCCTCGAATGAGAACCCAGAAATAGAGAAAATAGAAGCTGAAGAAGATAGTCTACCCAGTGACAGGTGCAGTATACAAGATCATTTTATTTTAATATATTTACATTCTTAAATGTCTTCTAATGAAGTGTGCTCCATTGTGAAACATACCTGATTTATTCTGCAGGTTCGGAACAGGTGAACTTACACATCCTTTCAATTTGCAGTCTGCATACACAGACCATGACAGTGAAGTCACGACACACCATAAGTCGTGGGTTACTGTTGATTACATTTTTTACAGGTGCGTATTAACATTGGCTTTGTGCTTAATGAATAGATATGTACAGAAGAACCTTTACTGACAAGACCCCTCTTGGTTTCCAGGAATAGGATTGTCAGTAAGGGATGGTTTTAATTAGAGATGGAACAATTCCAGTACTTTTGATTCCAATGCTCAATTCTCTGTTGATTCTCGATTGTCTATCGATTCTCGATTCCTACAATTAACAACTGAGAGGATTTTTTACAAGCACAAATTTGTATTGCCATTTACAATCAAAACTATTTTATTTAAATTCACAACAATTTCATAAAAGCATGGATGGAAATGAAACAACACTGTGAAAAATAAAAACTACTAATGCAAAATGCAGAAATTGTTTTATCTTATAATGAAAAAATTACTGCAACAGCCTTTTGACAATGAGACTTCAGTTTTCAGAAAGGTTTGGGCACAAATTTTAACATACATGAAATATATCTACTCTACATACCTGCAATATTTTACAATACAAATACACAAATTTACATAATGAGACTAAACATTTTTAGTTTTGTTTTGGTACAATTTTGCACACTTGTGAATTACATCTGATGAACCCAAAGGGCGAAATATATTTGCTTACTTAAAAGTCTTTGTGAATATACTGTTGATGGGGGAATACTCTTGTACTTTTTTCAAGTTTTTTTAAGTTAAGGGAATTTGTGGTTTTCCTTCCAGTACTGGAAAATATTTGGACTTGGAGGAAGAACTGGTTTTTGAAAGTAAGTTTGCATTTCATCCTTGACTGAAGTTGTTTGTGATTCAACACTTGGCATCGTTCATTATGTTGGTGTAAAATGCCCACATTTCATGATTTGTTTCTGGTGCTGTTTCCATTATATAGGCAGTGGATAAAACAAGCTATGCAAGATAAAAACTTAATATTAAAATTGATAAGCCTTTTATATATGGTATGCTTGCTCAACAATTACATCAACGTAGAGATATGGTGGGAATAGGCCGCTAGGCTACTGATTATATTATAAAATGTAGACAGAAAGTAGGGATGGGTCGAATAACAAATATGTCGATTCCGGTTCCGATTCTACAATTTAAATATCGGTTCCAGTATTCGGGTCTATTTTGAATATTTGCCTTTTGCTTGCAACTTTATTAAACCAATGCAGGTAAAATTCATTAAATGTTTGATTTAACCTATGGAAGAATTGAACTATAACAAAGTGTGCAGATAAGTTTTAATGTATACAGATAAACTTCTTGTATTAAATTTATATAAGGTTAGTAAACATGTAAAAATTCTTTTTTTTTTTACATTAATATGTGGTGATTGTGATATGTTTGGAAAATACTTTAATTAAATAACTTGTGGCCCTAAAACCAAACATTATGCCGTGCTGTACAATAAAGGTAACCTACAAAAGTTCATTAAAAGAACGTCAACAGCTGTGGTATGAGGCCCGATTTCTTATCTTGTTTTGCTTCTTTTATGGTGACTAGGCGGCCTTTTTTTTTTTTTTTTTTTTTTTGTTTTTTTTTCTGCATATTCCCGAGGGTAGGAAAGACATAGAGCGAGCAAACGTCGAGGNTGTTATTGATTTATTGAGTCATGTGCCTATCATTTGCGTGTGACGAAATGATTCCTTTGTTGTAAAACATAATGTGTTTTCACGGTACTATTCTTGCAAATTTTTTAATAATTTCATGCGTTGGTGAACATTTATCATGGCAAGTGAGATTTGGAAATATTTTCTAATAAACTATGTGGACAAAATAAATATATATATGTGTGTGTGTGTGTGTGTGTGTGTGTGTGTGCGTGTGTGTGTGTGTGTGTTTTTTTCCCAATATTATCTCATATGCCTCTTTTGAACTTTTTGGAATTTCATATGAATATGCTCCCACTGTTCGTGTTAATGTTATTTATGTTAGTAATAGTCCTTCTAGTAATTTAGGCATAGTTTATATAATTAAATTTCACACCCTCCTATATAGTATTTAGTTCTGTAAAGTAATTGTCTGTAACTAAAAGAATGGCAATTTTTGGAATTGAGAATTGAGATTGGTATCGGCATTGAGATTGAGAATCGAGGAAAAGTGGAGTTGTTACATCCCTAGTTTTTTGGTGAAATCGTGGGAAATGATTAACAGTTTTCACCAAATTTGGGAAACAATTTGCACTGCAGCAGGTGGCGTAAACTTGTATGTTTTAAGTAGGTCATGCACTCATTTTCAAAATGGTGGATGTATAGATATTTCAGCTCATTATCTTTTATCAAAGAAACAAATTCCAACTTAACTTTGTATGCTGGCAGTATCAATTACAACCATCAAATTTGTCTACACAGAGCCTCAATTCTACCATTTTGTAACTTATTCCCACAATAAATATTAAGTTTTTATGTCAAATCTCTGGAAACAATCTACTCATTCTTTCCAAATTTGACAAAAATGTTGTAAATGTTGTACTGTGGTAGGACTATGTTTATTTTTTTAAGTGTGGGGCACTTATTTTCAGAATGGCAGCTATAATAACACTTTGTGCTATCCTACGAAACTATGTACTAGTATTTTAAGTTAACATTTACATGTGTAATACATAACGAATGTATAATACATAACTTTTTTGTTCCCCATTTGTGAATATCGTAACAAGAAAAATATGGAGGTTTTATGTTCATTTAGATGTGCAGTTGTCTGTCACTGACAAATGCCCAGTATCCACACTACTTTTGTGCTTCTTGTGTTCCCGACAATATTGGTTTCCAGAGACCAAAGTCTGTTTTCCATCTCCATTGGACACTCAGTATACATTTTCATGAGGTATTTTCGTCTTTATTACACTTTACATGTTGTTTCCGACCAACAAAATAGGCATTCCTTGAACATCTTCAAAATGTTGAAGAGTATCCTGTACTTTCCAGCGGTGGTCGTTGAAACCAAATTCACCAACCAAAACACTCTACTGGAAAACCTAACACATCCGATACAAGAGCTACCCACACAGTTGCCTGTTCTGTGAAGAGTAGGAGTTGGTGGTTGGAAGGAACATCAAGGTCATTTGCGGCAAACCTTTTTATCTCTCTTGTCTTTCCCACATTGGCATAAACCTGCCCGAGAAACAAACACACATGCATACTGTTCGTATACACTTCACATACAGTTGCCCTTTTGTTTGTGGGCAGATGAACGATAGTGAGTACTCACCCTGTTCTAGGTGATAGTGCATGATCCATATATGTGTTTCTCTCTCTCTCTCTCTCTCTCTTAGTGTATTCAGACTTTATCCCACATGCCTTCGCCTCTGCTTCAAGGGAGCCGTGCTGGTGTAATAGTCGGACTACTTGCCTCTGTGGGAGGCAAGTATTGTATTCGTGGCGAGGCCGCCTGAATTCTCGCATGTGGGAAACATAATGAATGTTGTTGGCTGCTGGTTTCCTCAAGGTACTCCTGTTTCCCCGGCCTTTGCATTTCACTGCTGCTCATCATCTCACCCTCACTGGTGCTCAAGTCCTTGCTGTTAAATGCTGACCAAAATCTCTTCAATACCTGTCTGTGCGTCGCATATCAAGTTGATGGATGCTGCAGCAACTCTTCCCTCGTGGTTACCCACACTGCCCAGTCTGGGAAGTACAGAGAATGATTTGTTCATTAAGGAATCATTGAAACACACACTGTTAGTAAGTTGCATTTTCTTTATAACGTGGTCTAACATACTCTTTCAGTGAGTAATCAACGGCAGCCCAGGAAGTTGACTGATTTTGACATTTTTATTTCAGCCTTCCGAAAGATGAGATGGAAAATGTGTTAACCTTGTTGGCGACTTACAAGCTGCCCACATTTGATGAAGCGGTTCGTTGGGGACCCATCCCAAACTTCAACTCTCCGTCAGACCATTACCCTCTTCTCGTGATGTTTGGTCTAGACAGTGAGCCAAGAAAAACACAGCGTTGATAAACTTGTAGAAATATTGCTATTTTTGTCAAAAAAAAGTACCTGAGTTGGCTGTGTGATTGCAAAATGTATTTTTAAAGAGTGTTGTGTACTTTTTCCATCTGTATCCGTTCATATTCATAATTTGAAAGTACTTTGTAACTTAAGTAGTGTGTGGTTTGTTGACTAATTATATACTAGTCAAACTTGTTTTGAAAAAATTACTTGAACATTTGTAGTTGTGTGCGACAACTATTTGAGGCAGTTGCATTTGCAGAAATATTTTTAACTTACTCTTGTGAAAAATGTGTGTAGGTTTCAACAAATGACTTGTGATTGTATGTAAATTGGTGTTTTAATTATTGTAAATAGAAATTATACGTAAAAGTGTTTTTTTGTTATGGGTAGACATGGATTGTTGCAATTTTTTTTTTAAATTTGATTTTGTTGCTATTTCTTTTGTTAATTCTTGATCCTATTACAAGTGACAGGTAGTTTAAATTTCTGCAGGAAATAAGTCAAAATTAGTAAATTTTTGTTCAGCGTGGGTATTTTACTGTATTATGCCTTAAATAACTACATGTACAAAATGCAGTAACAATGGAAATATTTTAAAAAGAAATAATATTTGGCACTACCGTATTTTATTGCATATATCGCCTGCGCTTATAGGTTTGGAATGTACAGATATAGTGCTCGAGACGCGGCCTTGTCTGCCAGAGTTTATATATTTATTAGAAAAAAGAAATAACTTATAAACATGTAATTTAATTTGGAGTGATATTTTGACAAGAAAAAATTTATCGATTTTTTTTTTTTTTTATATATATTTCAAGTATTTTGAACGATATATGTTAAAAGCTAAAACCTAACCATTATTTCTGCAGTTTATCGTTGAAAATTTTAAATAAACCTGCAAAATATAGAAAGGNATTTTAAATAAACCTGCAAAATATAGAAAGGTATTTGAATATTTCCGTTACGTAATTCCCTCCGCAATCCTTAACAGAAAAAGAAATTTTAAAATAATCAAATGAAATAAAAGGAATCGATTCTTGCCATACAATAACTGACAATTGATTATTCTCAAAAGCTTTCTGTGGAATGAACAGAGATAGCACCATATTAACGTTGGTTCTTGAGTACCAAATGTTAGCCTTGACTTACATGTCTTTCTCATATATCGTCTTTGCGCCGCACGTAGTGTTGTTTTGATGTTGTGGCAGTGAAGAAGTGCGACAGAGTTTCGTGATGGAAAAGCGANGCCGCACGTAGTGTTGTTTTGATGTTGTGGCAGTGAAGAAGTGCGACAGAGTTTCGTGATGGAAAAGCGAAGTACTCACACAGCAGGTTTCAAAATTAAAGCGATTTTGTTTGCTGAAGAGTTTGGAAATCAAGCCGCGGGCTGTGAATTCGGAGTAAATGAAAAGTTAGTGCGGGGTTGAAGGTAGCAGTTCATTTTTCTCACTTATGGGTCGCACCCCTAATTTTGAATAAAATTTTTTAAATAAAATGTGAGACTTATATGCAATAAAATACGGTAAGACAATATTGAATACACAAAGGACTCTTTTGTTTTACCAAGAGGGTTTTCATTGTGCTGTACTCATATGCGATGCAAGCAATTTAAATATACAGAACAGTTCATTAAAATACTGTCTATTACTTAATACACATTTTAACTAATTGTATTTCCAAAATAAAATTTTTCTACGTGCAGTTTAAACGTAAATCATATTCTCAGTGCAGTTCATTTTGGTTAATTATTTTTTTTCTCTAGCACAACCAACTAAAAATAAGTTTTATTAAACACAGAAGAGCTGTCTAATATTACTGGGATGAAGGGGAGTTGTAAAAACTAAAAAGTATTTACTTTTTTTTATATATAAAAAAGATAAAGTTGGCACTTTCACAGTTTGTGTCCAGCTTGGGGCATAGATAATGCTTGCTACACTGGTGGCATTAGTTGGGGAAGTGCACAGATAATAAGTTGCAATGATTAAGGTTGTGCAAATATTTGGTATACTGAAACAAAAACAAACATTTTCGTTTTGGTAAGAAACTTGATTACCAAACGTAATAGAACAAAAATTCTCTATTTCAATGAATTTTCAGGTGTTTAATGAATGGTCATTTATTGCACTAGCACAGAAAATTTTTGACTGTAAATCTTGTTTCAATTATTTTAGAACTGAAATAACTACATAAAACGACAATTTAAATGTAGCCAAGGACCCCTGTGGCAAATACTCCATTTCTACATTTTTTTTGGCTTCTGATTGTGCGAACACACCTGACGTATTACTTATCCTGATGTGTTTTGTTGGGATCACCATATACAGTACTCAAGTTTTGGAATCTTTCTCGTCAAGAAATTACAATGAAACCCTGTTAAGACTTCCCAGAAAAATACTGAATATGTATGCTGATTGACCAGAAAAATTTCCTAAAAGAATAAAATTACANTGTTAAGACTTCCCAGAAAAATACTGAATATGTATGCTGATTGACCAAAAAAATTTCCTAAAAGAATAAAATTACACGAGTGATAGACCAAGTAGAACATTTAAGCAGGAAAACTTCTTAAAAGGGTTTTACTGAACTCCCATGACTCACTAACTCGTAACTGTATTGTTTATGGCATGAAAAGAAAATTGATGGCATCTGTTACCAGAAATAAGATAACATTAGGCTGAATCATGTTACTGTTTTAAGGTACATATCTGTGCAGTAACAAATTTAAAATATAGGCCATTACATTAACCTAATGCATTGNTGTTAAGACTTCCCAGAAAAATACTGAATATGTATGCTGATTGACCAGAAAAATTTCCTAAAAGAATAAAATTACATGAGTGATAGACCAAGTAGAACATTTAAGCAGGAAAACTTCTTAAAAGGGTTTTACTGAACTCCCATGACTCACTAACTCGTAACTGTATTGTTTATGGCATGAAAAGAAAATTGATGGCATCTGTTACCAGAAATAAGATAACATTAGGCTGAATCATATTACTGTTACTGTTTTAAGGTACATATCTGTGCAGTAACAAATTTAAAATATAGGCCATTACATTAACCTAATGCATTGNATGTTACTGTTTTAAGGTACATATCTGTGCAGTAACAAATTTAAAATATAGGCCATTACATTAACCTAATGCATTGTTGTTGCACATACTGTTCTTAAACAAAACAGTGATCCTGTAGATTGACACAACTTGTACTTTTGTAGCAGTTTCGTCAGTTCTCCCCCTAGGAGTTGGGAAGCCGTGCACTCCATTAACAGTATTAGATTAGGTTGGGAAAACCATCTACTGCGGACGAGCAGGAATCTCTACGACCTTTCAGTTATCTGGCCTCTTGGGTGGGGGTTGGTGGCAAAAGCGACAGCCCAGCATACCAAGAAGCACCCGTGGAATTGTTGCAGCAGGGCGCTTCAGTGGCTCGGGTCCACAACAATGGTGAAGTGCTGATGGTGGCACGTGCTCAAGCGGTCTCCTCCCTTTGTGTGGGCAAGTGCGATATTAGCAGTCTTCTTCCTCCCAGCACAATATCCAGGCATGGGGGATAGTAATAGGTACTGAAGGTACAGCACGTCTACCATGACAGACTTCATGCATCCAAGTCGCACGACCGGGTAGTGAACAAGGTCTTGCGTACGGTCGTTGAAGGGAGTTCTGGTCTGGTGCAGTCTTCCCAGTGAGCCGGCGATGCCCTCTGGTGAGGAGGAGCCGTAAGGGTTCATCCCTGCTTACCTTCCCATCAACAAGCAGTAAAGGGGGTAACAGGATCACTTGTAATCTTACTGTCAAGTTGAGGGTTGCGCTCGTAATCTTACTGTCAAGTTGAGGGTTGGTAACTATACATAGTCTCAGAGGGGAATGCTGTTGTGTCCTCTCAAGAGGCTAGTCCACTGTCCAAATTTCACTTTAAAAACGTTAGGGCTCGTCTTATTTTCGCATCACAAAAATAATTGAGGTTAATACCGGGTGCGGCAACATAACTTCCTGTTTTCAAAACTAAATAAAACCCATTGTATGAATCAGAAATTTTAAAATGTTTAAACATATTACATCCATGTATAGATTTCAAAAAAGATGCATCAAAAGGAAAACATATCTGGTAGGTGACGCTTCGCATTGCCCATACACTAAATAAACCGATTTCTGGCATTTGCCATGACCCTCACCAGCACATCAGCAGGTATGTTGGCCTTTAGGTGTTGAAGTGTCCTTGGGTGGTTGACATAAACGCGGGATTTCAAAAAAAAAAAACCCACAAAAATAATCGCAAGGGGTCAAATNTATAATGTAGGTACATATCTAAAGTTTTTTCTACGTAGTTTTGGAAAACATATCTGGTAGGTGACGCCTCGCATTGCCCATACACTAAATAAACCGATTTCTGGCATTTGCCATGACCCTCACCAGCACATCAGCGGGTATGTTGGCCTTTAGGTGTTGAAGTGTCCTTGGGTGGTTGACATAAACGCGGGATTTAAAAAAAAACCCCACAAAAATAATTGCAAGGGGTCAAATCTGAGGACTGAGCTAGCCACTCCAAATTGCCTCTAATTGAGATGAGGCGCTCCGAGAAGTGTTCCCTCAAAACAACCATTGATGCCCTTGAAGTGTGAGTTGTTGCTCCGTCCTTTTGGAACCAAATGTCTCCAAGATCCAATTCAAGTCGTGGGGAAAAAAAAAAAAGTCCTCCAACTTGTTCACATACCGTTCTGAATTCACTGTAACTGTGACCTCATTTTGTTCNATCGCAAGGGGTCAAATCTGGGGACTGAGCTAGCCACTCCAAATTGCCTCTAATTCAGATGAGGCGCTCCGAGAAGTGTTCCCTCAAAACAACCATTGATGCCCTTGAAGTGTGAGTTGTTGCTCCTTCCTTTTGGAACCAAATATCTCCAAGATCCAATTCATCAAGTCGTGGGAAAAAAAAAAAAGTCCTCCAACAACAAGTGTATGGCAAGACTTAAGTGACATTGACACTGGAGTAAAACATCAAAAAACCAGGGACCAAGAATCCTACCTGAGGAAATTGCACACCAAACTAACTTTAGGTGAATGCAAAGGCCTTTGATGCAATTCTCGGGGATTGGTGTCGCTCCAGTAATGCATGTTCTGTTTGTTAACAAACCCACTCAAGTGAAAATGGGCTTCACCACTGAAAAAAACAATTGTGGGGTTTTTTTNATGTTCTGTTTGTTAACAAACCCACTCAAGTGAAAATGGGCTTCACCACTGAAAAAAACAATTGTGGGGTTTTTTTTTAAAATCCCCGAGGGAATCAAACCCAGACTGGCCCAACCCTGAAAGAGTGGCGGACAAAGATTACCGAANTTTTTTTTAAAATCCCCGAGGGAATCAAACCCAGACTGGCCCAACCCTG
This sequence comes from Clitarchus hookeri, assembly GCA_002778355.1. NCBI lineage: Eukaryota > Metazoa > Arthropoda > Insecta > Phasmatodea > Phasmatidae > Clitarchus > Clitarchus hookeri. The sequence goes on along the minus strand of NQII01000330.1, from coordinate 295,808 downwards.
AAAGAGTGGCGGACAAAGATTACCGAAAGCGAACGCAGCACACAGGAACCCTCCGGCAGAAACACCAGTTGTATATATAGCTCGCCTCAGCACACATCATGCTCAGGCTCTCTACCGCACAGCCAGTCCTCCTCAGGACCTACCAGTCTTCTACCAGTTCTTCAGCCGATGACGCCTTCCCTACCATAGCAGTGGAAGAGTCGCAACACCAGACACGTACACCGTCCCTTCAGGTCTAAAAGCCACAATTAGGGTCCAGTTGTTTTCACTACTACTTAATTGTCAGCTCTAGTCGGCTCCTCAAGCTGACAGGCACCTTCACCTGAATTGCTCTTGTACAAAGTCCGTTCTGAAGGGAATATAACATGTCTAGCTAACTTCTGTCTGTCCTTGCTCAGTAGTGAACGTGTGCCTTTTCCCAAACCTGGTAAGCGTCGCCCTCAAAGCGAGCAGCAGGGAACCACTAATTGCCAACAAGTTTTAGACGTAGAGTAGAACTGCAGGCAGCCCGTAACCAGGCCTGCACATAAGTCTCATACAAGAACAAGTTCGACGGCCACCCATACTGTGGACCCGGTACATAAAGGTACCTGGTGCGCAAGTACGGTAGAGCTCCAGCCACTATAAACGCACACAAAGCATCTGGGCCAAGTAAGTCGGCTAACTCATTCCCTCCAAAGGGTATAAACTCGCCAGAGGGTGTTCTAGGTCTGACCCAGGTACTTCTGGAGTACACCTTAGCTAGGGGTTTATTGCATCATGCCGCACTCTACAGGATTTACATTAGCACAGTTTCCTGTCCATGACGTTTGCTCACTGATGAGATAGCGAAAGGAATGCACGTTGCAACTCCCTTAGGTAATCAACCCACACCAGCCCTCAGCTGCAATGTCCCCTACGGGAGAGAGCACAAGCTGCCCGGCAATTAGTGGAGCTTCACTCCACTACCCTCCCCGTCACTTATTTGGCCACCCAGTTAGGGTTCCCGGAGCTGCTCACCCCACCGTCGAACTACTCTCCTCCCTTGGGAGTGGTACCGTTCGACCTAGAGGACACCAGCTGACCACGTGCCCGCCAGCCGGCACCTCGGACACCAGCAGTGTCAGCCTGCCCAGCTGTCCGCTCCAGCCACAGCCCAAGTCTTCCTGCCAGGGTCAGCGTCACCACTGGTGAGCTAGTCCAAACCAGTGTTTCCAACAACAAGAGGCATCACCTCGCCTTCACAGACTTTGTACCAAGTGCAATTAACCTGATGTAGAATTAAAAACTTCCCCCCACTCTTACTGTGACATCCCTCTCCCTAGACAGCCATGGTGACAAGGGGAGGCTAAGTATATGCTTCTGGGGATATAATTTATTTTCATGAGGATGCTGTCGATTTAAATTACTGTTTTTTTTTTTTTTTTTTTTTTGTTGATTTTAAGCCAGATACAATTAGATGCCAACTTTATGGGGGGAAAAAGACCAATAAGAAAAGAAAACACATTTGCAAAAAATTTATTTATAATTCCTTGTGAAAATGTAATGCTTAACATTTTCAGACGAAACCATTTGCTTTGAAATACAAGTCACCTTAGGTAAAACGATTTTGAGCGGTGGATAATCCTGATAAAATTTCTACGTTAGCCAATGTGTAAAGGTGTGGAACCAAGCGCACGGCCGAGAGAGAGGACAGTTTCCCTTCTTGCAGGCTTGTAAGGGGAGGAAGAGAGACAGAATGCATGGACATCACATCATTTTAATCTTACCACACACTTTTTTTACCTATGAACATCTTAGTTTTAAAAATGTGAATAAAATCCACTCAATATTTCTGGTTTTGGTTATAAAAATACCCATAAATAAAGCATATTTTAAAAAGTACGAGGCAAGTAGTTTAATGTAAGTTATAAACATTCATTACAAACTGTAGTTGTTGCCAACTGTCAACCCAGAGGGGCGACACTCCTCCTGACTGAAAAGTGGTGGGGTGACACCACCCCCCCTCAAAAAGCTGTATTAAGCAAGCATGCATGCATGTATCAGATACAACTCAGTATAAATAATGCTGTAACAGTTGAAATGTTGCATTCACTTGTTAAGAATATATATTTTACAACTTTCTGGCCACAACAGTCAAAAAATGTATTTATTCAGTGATAAAATATACTACCTCATAGTAATTATTAAAAGTTTAGCCTAGTTTTTATTTGAAAATTCCAGTCATACATTACGAACGTAAATTGATATACTAACTAACAAAAGAAATCACAAGTTCTTTTTTCAAACACTGTATTTTTTCTTTCATTGACAATTAACACACAGACTAGAGCTTACTTTTGTATCATTAATCAGAAGGCAAAAGAATAAATTTTTTAATACATAACAATGAACTGTGTTTCTATCAGTGGTACATGAAAATATAAATATTTCAATAGGAGACGTTTACTTTACGAAAAAGATGGCATACTCAAGAGAGAGCTTACATTTTAACCACATGCTTAAGCATTATACAAAAGCTCAAATTCAAACGAAACCTGGCAGCTAGACATGGACAAGAAATAAAGAGGTATTCCTGTCACGAGACGTAACGTCAGCACCAATAGAAAAACCTTGTATTCCTGAGCTTTCCAAATACATAAAAACATGACTGGAAATAAAGTGAGAATAATAGTTAGGGGTAACTAAATTTTTTTTTTTGCATTGGAGTGAGCTAGTTAAGAGATTCGGGTCGCTCTTAACATTGAAGTCTTGAGAGCCGAAGAGGGTAAAGAAAGGTACGGAGCAGCGCTGGAATATAAGGGTGGGGGAAACGGGAGATCCCCGAAAAAAACCTGCCGACCAGCGGCATTGCCCAGCACGATTCCCACATGCAAAAATTCGGGGGCGATCCCACAGGGAATCGAACCCAGTTCACCTTGGTCAGAGGCACGTCGTTCAACCACTACACCACCATGGCCCCTTTTTGCATAGGAAAATGTTGCAGAAGAGTATACGTAATAAGATAATGTTAAGAAAACTGTAGATTTATTTGCACAAGCAGTCGAATATTACTATAAATTACATTTATATTTGAGAACAAAATATATTTTTCAGACAATTAAANTGTTGCAGAAGAGTATACGTAATAAGATAATGTTAAGAAAACTGTAGATTTATTTGCACAAGCAGTCGAATATTACTTATAAATTACATTTATATTTGAGAACAAAATATATTTTTCAGACAATTAAAACAATTTCTAACCTAACACAAGCTTTGCTATCACCATTATGCAGAAATCTTCACTAGTTCAACGTATGAAGCTATCCAGTCAGCGCCTTCCATTTAAAATAAGCAGTGTCAAGTCACGTCTACATAGAACTTTGCAATGATGGCATTATTTGCAGTCTTAAGTAAAGCTGTTCCGATACCAAAACAGATACTTGTCTACGCGATATTATCACTGGAATCATATTTGTTTTCAAGTAAAACTTATTGCAGTTCAGCAACACGTTAAAAAATAGCCAATTCTTATAGTATTCCTTCTTTGTTTAAATAAAGAGGAAATGGGTACTTGGCTGGTACTACTTTACAACTATGGCCGTATGAGCGCTCCGATTGTGATTAAATGCAAATAGGTCTGTACACATTATATTATACTGTGCACAGGTGTTCGTGGTCACACCTTTGTATGCTATTATTTATTATGCTACGTAAGAGCTTACGACTATGACTCGTGGTACTAGATTGCTTTCCGAATCTTCTCGTAACATTCAACTGGAGTAAAGCTAGTGTTGGTAACACGTTGCCATTACATCTATGAAAATTAATTTTCATCCGTGCAATTTTTACATCTGACAATTATAACTGTGCGTTAAATTTTGAGCTACAGATACTCAATTTTGAAAAAAATGTTTTGTAAATTATTATTATTATAATAATAAATTTATGTGCGGGTACAATAATGTTGTCGACTGGCATAATGATTTGCTTCAGGCAGGGCACCTTCACAAGAAATAGTAGTTGTTTTTAAGGGGTCTCTAGTGTGGGCAAGACCACTTGTAATAGACTCCTGCGTGGGGCGCACATATTTCATCCAGATGTTGGAAAATACGCATTTCAAGACTTGGACGACAGTTTTTACGATGTGTCAGTGTTTGAAGAATACGAACTTGAATATCACTGATAGTTTCATCAAGCATCTTTGTGAAGGAATGTCCGAGACTGCCAGTAAAAAGGCGGATTGGGTAAAGTTATATCGTGGGAAAAAAACCTACGTGGTTTGTTTCTTAAGACCCTTCACCTAATAGAGATTGGTTTTTAAATCGTGTTACTCTCGTTGAGGCCACACGACCATTTTGGGAGTGCGAAATAAGGCCAGCTATAAATGGTGAGAAATTTGACGAACCTGAGGTGATTAGTATATCATCAGACAGTTCTAATTCGTCAGTTAGCATATCATAATTATTTGAAGAGTCTGCATCAGCTGTTTTTAATGATGATAAATTTGTTGTTTTTGCTTTACATACTTTGGATCTTCACCGGGAAGTTGTGTTTCGGTTCAGCAGGACAAAGTTTATAATCTCCTGTCTGGATTTCTCCCCTTAAGACTTAACAGCAGGTGAAAATGAGAACTTGCACTGTTACACGGTCAATTATTACTATCCATCTGTATTATATACACATATAAGAGTTTGTTTATATCAGGTAAGCAAAACTTTAACTATTATTAAAGTACTAATCTTTCTGAAAATTAGTCTATTGATTTAAATACGTCAATTTGAATGCATTAGGTGGAACTTGCTTTGACTTTGAAGTAAGTACTAGTCGTGTTTTTGGGGTGAAATTAAGAAGGCCTTTGTGAAATCTTGTTTGCATATGCTCGACACCAGCTTAAGCAATTTTCATGAAATATTAAGACGCCTAATAAGATTGTCTTGACAAAGGTAATGCTAAAGACATGTTTTTAAATATTGCCTTTAATGTACATTGTATAGTACAAATGTTATTTATTATGCAGTAGGAATTACAGTTATACGCTATTCACAGTAAAGTAATCACTTTTGAAAGCCCTCTCAATTGGAATAATAATCAATAAATGTTTTATTTTAGCCTTAGATGTTGACTTCTGAGTGTGGTGGAATATACACACACCGTGCTTATTACTTAAGTGGTAACATTTATTTATAAAGGTGGTTAAAGGATAAAAAAAAAAAGGTTTAAAGGAAAAAGCAACTAGGGCCTCAAAAGTGCTCACTTTATGGTGAAAAGCCTATTAAACCTATGATTTGCATAGCTAACACTAGGAACTAGTATCACCACCAACTTATTAGATGAATGTGTCATGATATTGTAGAAAATGTTCCTAGTACAGTTGACTCCCACTTTTCAGGGGACTGTCAAAAAATTTCCACACATGCTGGATTTCAGTAGATGAGGGTTTTGACATGTACATCAATAAAATACAATTTCTGAACTTATTAGACTTCATGTTTAGTATAACCAGAGCTGTACATTATCTGTGAATAAAGTTTAAATAATAAACACACTAATAAAAAAAAAATTACTGTAAATAATACATCAAAACCATTTAACCTCAACTTGTTTATATATATATATATAATTGATTATAATCGGACGTCAAATGCAAGCCGACCTAAAACTTTCAAACCCTCCAAAAATGAACATAATACGACACCGAATGCAAGGCAAATTTAGAATTCCCCACGCACACCTGATCAGCTGAGAGCACATGGAGATTATTGATCAGGCAGTGTGTTCACGGAGGGTGAGATGGTGAAGGGGGGATATGGCAGGAGGGGTGAAAGAATGTACCTCTCCCCACCACTTCATGTTGTGACACTTTGCATGCGTGTTAAAGGTCTGTCTATTAAAGAAAGTAATTATATTTCTCTGCAAAAAACTGTAACTTCGAGACAGAAATGAATAAGTAAGGTAATTATTTCTTCACAGTCTTTAATAATAATTAATCATTCAAAACCACGTCCTCTGATTTTCACTGTCGCGAGTTACGCTGAACTCGGGCTCGGTGCCTGCCCTTTACAAGACAATGAAAGGTGTCGATAGACCTTTTCAGGATATCAGTTTAAGCAAAAGCTGTGTCTCTATTGAAATAAATTAACATAAATCCTCCAATTTCCCTGCAGGAAATTACTGAAAATGAACTTTGCGCTTGGTAATACAAGTTGCTTGATTTTCAAACACTTATTGGCGACAAAGGGACGTCAATTACATGCATCTAGGCGTATCATTTTATTCATGAAGATGCTGGCCATTGAGTTGAATTAATGTTTCGTTTTAAAATCATGTTGATTAAACACACAATTAAACATCAAACTTTACTGAAAAAAATGACCTTTAATCACAAAATAAGACATCTGTGCAAATAATAATCCCTTGTTAAAAAGTGATGATTTATTATTTTGAGCAACAGAAAATCTTGATAAAATTGATACGATCGCCAAGCAAATTTTACTTGCACCGAGGCCAGGCGTGTAAGGGGGGTGGGGGTAGCTAGCAGCAGCATCATCATCTACCCCTCTCATCAGTCATGTAAGGAGAGGGGGTAGCAAACCAGATTCGCACAATGCTGCAGAGGTGATGGGAAAGACTACGCGCCGCAGAGTAGTGACAAACGGCGGCGCGTGTGACGTATTTCACATCCAGTTTCTATACCTTTGCACAAACAACCAGCTTAAAAAGATTGTTGCAGGAAATCTTAGGTGACGGGACTGAAATATACTTTGATGTAACATCGATAAACGATACAAGCGAATAGCATTATCATTATTCACATAGGAGTTAACATACAACAAATTTCTTATGCACAGTGGCAGCCCACTCACTTATAGGACAGTGGCCATTAAATGCTCTTAGCAGATTTCCTCTGGTTTGGGAGGGGAGGAGGGGAAGGAATAAAGAATATTTAAAGTGATAGTGCATATATAAACAAGTGACAATCACTACAATTACCAAAACTAGTGCAGATTTTTTGTAACCAAATTGCTGTTTTCAACTGGCATCTGTCGAATATTGTGTCAGGTAAGAAATCATTATCAGTATTTACCATACGAAGCTCATCAAAAAATATAAAGCAACTAAACATGGGTCCAAATTTTTTTACTCAAAATAAATAAAACGTATTTTGAAAACTTCCACAACATTCCACTTTACACAATACTACGGTAAAAAGGGGAAACTTTTAGTTTATTCTTTGCATAACACTAACTTTCGCCAAATATTAAATAAAACTAAAAAAAAAAACTCAAAACTTTAGGAATGTGGTAAAGTGAAATCTGTTACCAAAGACAATGGAGAAATGGAAGTTGCTCAGATCAGTTTCTCAGTTTAATGTAAACATGAAAGTAAAAGCAAATGATAATTTAAAGTAATAAACTGAATCATATATAAGAAATCTTACCATTTCGTACAAATAAATATTTTAATTTCATGATTATTCATTTTTTTTTTACACCTAAACAAGAATAATTGTTCTAGTTCCCCTTTAGCATGAATACACACACGTGTTTTTTAAAAAGCTTTATTCTCACATGCTCACAGCATGAAAAACTGGAACACAAAAGCTTACATTCAAGGAAAAATCTCAGACAGCATAAATAATCATTTAAGAGTTATGCACTAATAAATGAAATGTTTGGAACACGTAATGATACATGTATAAATACTTTATTCAAATGTAAGTCCTTGAATATTTGCACACTCCTTAAATACCTCACGTGTAACATACAACGGTAAATGTATAAAGAGAATATCTCTACTTCACCTTAATTACATACGCAAGAACTTAAATACATAAATTGCATACAACAAATTATAACAACGCTATTAAACTAGAGAATAAACAAAACAATTAAATTTTCAACTTTGTACATAATAATAACCAACCAAACGTATAAAAATCCTCACCATTTACTTAAGAATAATGTAACAAAAGCTGTATCAACTTTATTAATGATGGCAATTGTTACCATTTGAAAACTGAGTACAAATGGGTACAATTATTTCTGATAAGAAAAATAGTAGTAGTTTACAATATGCCTTTTCATCCCTTGGTTAGTGTTGAATAAAACATTTCAATGTAATATATTAAATGGAGATTAAATAACATAATAGGGGAAAATGGTTTATTGTAATTTTCTACTCAACGTTTGGTAAAGACAACAGAAGCAAGCAATTTCCACCATCTGCAGTTAATATGGTGAGGCACAAAAATTATCAGATCTCAAATAAGATTAAAATATAATGTTTAGAGTATACAATATACCTATGCAAACATTCATTGCATTATCTATGAAATAAAATTTCAAACAGCTTAATTTATAAGTTTGTAATACACTGTAAATACAATAACAGACTTTTCCAGAGTTACAGCACCACACAAAAATTCTTGTGTAGAGTACATGTTTAGCTAAATAAAAAAAAATCTTAATTATANGTAAATACAATAACAGACTTTTCCAGAGTTACAGCCACACACAAAAATTCTTGTGTAGAGTACATGTTTAGCTAAATAAAAAAAAAATCTTAATTATAAAAAAAAACACAATTGGAAACAAGTTTCAGAGGAAAATTTGTTATGCAGTGCTAAGATTTAAAGATCAATTGGTAAATTCACGAGTCATACTCCGCATCCAATAAGTTGACAACCAATTTGAATTGTACAATTTCACACATTTTGTATACAGTACTATTTATTTAATTTTAAATTGCTACACTAACCAATGACAAGATTTAACTTTCCTTCACTGCATAAAGGCAGAGAGATAAAACAATTTTATTAGAGTTGTCATAACAATACAGCATTTTATATATTTGATTAAACAGTTTGTGAACATTGTGCAATGACACAAATTAAATTGGACAGAATGGAAGAATAAATATTAAAGTATGCTCAAGAATAAATGTGATGAGTCCTGCCATTAATCAGGTGGTCTTACAAGCACAGGTATCATTAAGTGATTTCAGCTGAATTATTATCACAGGTTCATAGATTTAGTATTGCATGCAAAGTGTTACAGCCTTACTTTCACTTCAATGCCTCAAAATGACGACACTCCCTAGCCTTCAACTTCTTTCACAAACTGAAGAAAGCAAATTATAATGGATTACCGTAAAAAGATCTGGCATTACTAACTACAGACCAAACATTTTTGTAAGTAAAAAGTACGCTACCCATTTAAATATTGAGATAATAAAAATATTTTAATATAAAAAAAACTTGATTGCAGGTACTACAAATTATTAACACTATAGGCGTTAATGTTACTAAATAAATGAGGAAACATGTTTCCATTTGTTTTTTTCATATTTACATAGACACATTATATGTGAGTAAACACTACTTACCTGTACCTGTAAAACCTTTATCTATGCTATTATACAAAAAGTGCTAGTGTTAGATCAGTAGAAAATCTTTGTACACAAGACGACAATCAGATGTTTAAAGTGAATCACTGAACGGAAGATTAGTTTGGGCGGGCAAAGGCATGCATGCATCAAGATTCCCAATCATGCTGTTGAGAATGCTCAAGGTGCAGACTGGATCATTAATGATGACAGTGCTCGAATGCACTTGCATCTGAGCACATGTTCCCCCCCACGCAGTCACTTTGAAGATGTACTGTGCAGGAGAAACATCAGTACATTTCGNGTTTAAAGTGAATCACTGAACGGAAGATTAGTTTGGGCGGGCAAAGGCATGCATGCATCAAGATTCCCAATCATGCTGTTGAGAATGCTTAAGGTGCAGACTGGATCATTAATGATGACAGTGCTCGAATGCACTTGCATCTGAGCACATGTTCCCCCCCACGCAGTCACTTTGAAGATGTACTGTGCAGGAGAAACATCAGTACATTTCAATTCGAGCAGCGCTGGAGCAAAGGAGGCAGGCAGGAGAAAAATGCCAGGGGCCGGTCGGAGCAAGACTGAAAACCNGATTCGAGCAGCGCTGGAGCAAAGGAGGCAGGCAGGAGAAAAATGCCAGGGGCCGGTCGGAGCAAGACTGAAAACCAGAACGGGACTAGAGCATCAAATCCACACATTCCAAAAATGAGGAAATATAGGGAGAGCAAGACGAAATGGTCTTAAGTACAGTGTGCTGCGTTCATTTTCCTTGGTCACTCTGTCACTGACCTCGAGAAAAACTGCACCACATCACACACTACACATCAACCACCATCTTCTTGTGAATATCAGTGTTGCCAACAACCTGGAACACAAAATAGTTAGTTAAAAATTACTGATGACAAATCTTAAGCAAGCTGGGAACACTGCTTCCATAGCCCGTAGCTTCCCAGCTTGCACATACTGACCGNACTGATGACAAATCTTAAGCAAGCTGGGAACACTGCTTCCATAGCCCGTAGCTTCCCAGCTTGCACATACTGACCGAAAGCTTACGTTAGAAATGAACTACAACTGCATGCTACACATTGTTTTAGGAAACCCCACACATGTACTCTCACACAACACAAAAGACACACACATTTTTGTATGCCAATTTCCTTATTTTATTCTAAAGCTAAGGTAAATAATTGTGTGTACTTACTACTCACTACACGATTTGATGCATTCAAGTGAAACTAAGCAATTGAAAACCGTATTTACTAATTAAAGATCATTTCACATAATTAGCTGCTCAGTTGGTCTGAATTTACTGCCTACCACAGTCAAGAGTTAAACTCATACCTTACCTAATACTGTATTTGATTATTCTACACGACAGTGGTCCTCATTCTGGTGACTGGTTATACCATGAACAAGGGGGGAAATATTGCAGTTCTGCCTCAACCGTAATCAACTGGACCATTTCGATCAACACTGGCTATGTTTTGTTCAACCATGAATTATATAGTTTCGAAAGAGGGATAGACCAAATTCAAACCCTGTTCCCACACTTACCTTCCCAGCAGGAAACTTGGCCTACATCAGCAGGCAGACAGAGCCAAGACTAAGAGCTGTGTTGCCTACCTTGACAAGTAGGTAAAGGATATTCACAATAAAGTGAGCACTTTTGAAACCAACCTTTGCAAAAAGTCACTGCCCCTGCCTGCAGGTATTTTACACTGACTGGCATGCTCCCTGTAAAGTTGGTAATGATGAAGCGAAAGTAGTTCCATGTCGTAATGCTAAATTAAAAGTGTTAGGAAAACATTTTGGAATACTGAAATTATTTGTTTTACCTTCTGTATTTTTAATGCATATAAGTGCATGAATTAGCAAAATGGTAAAATATTTACTTTTCTAGTAAATTCACAGTTTTACTTGACTGGCGCATGAATAAAGTGACCAATGTTAATTTTACATATGGCGGAAGAATACGGAATGTGCGTACAAGCAGAGCTTTACCAGGGCTTTCAAAAGTGCTCACTTTACCATGAACAGCCTTTAACACATTCGTGCTATATTACTGATCTGGCACTCCAACGCCTATTTCTGCAGTGACTTCCTCTTTCTGGGCATGCAGATGAGGAGGGATACAATTTAATGCAGCCTCAAGTCTNGCGTCATACCAGGGTGTTGGCAGAGTGTGATCAAACATACCTGTCGATGCCCCTTTGGATGCCTGGTGGTGCAAGACGTTGGTCATGAGGCAGTCTGCCTCACTGCGAGCGACATGCACACTGGCCAACGTGCACAGTGTGGGGTTTCCCCCCTCCACGGCACAGGCCTGGCGATGGCACGACACTCCTGCTACGTCACCGGAATTTTGAATTTTCGCTGGCAAGAAACGAAGCTATCCTTTTGGGAGTTTCCTAAATGCCCGGCGCAACGAACTCTGGAAGCTTGCCAAACTACTTATTGAGGTGGGGGCTGGGTCCCCAGACTACTGGATGAGAGAGAACGATGAGGTAGGCACATAGTAAAAAGATATATTGTTTATTAATTAATTATATGGGCGGTTTAATGTAATTATGTAAATTTTAAGCCCAGTAATATTGTAAATCTTATAATTTTCTTTCTGTCAAATCTAACTATTTAAATATATACATATATATTTATTTATACCATCTTATACTTTTTGTAATGGGTGAACAGGAGTTT
>NQII01000330.1:250258-283755 GCA_002778355.1 Clitarchus hookeri | reverse complement strand
GGAGAGGAGGAGGAAATAGTTAGCCCAAAATTATAGTAGAAAAACAAAACATTTTGTTTTTCATTTCTTACAACTGGGGAAATTTTGCCTTTGGTTCTCGTAGGATGATTTTTACTTGATTATTTACTACGTTTGGTATATGAACAAGTTCTTAAGTATTGCTATCATTACGATATGAATGTTATGGATGGAAGAAGATCCTTGGTCACACTGTCATGAGGTGATGGGTTATCTCTCGGTGCTCCTGCCTCATGACAATTACAACCAGAAAACACGCTACTTGTAAACAAGTTTACTATGTCGCATGCAGGTTTAGGAATTAGGGAACGCCGTTGGCTCACATCCATCACCCCCTCACACCACCCCCGCCTCGCGCACTTCGCTAGGCGCCTTCTAGACGGCACGTGGTACCACAGGCAGGTGGAAAATTCCAGTACACGTGGAGCTGAAGCGTAGGCCTTCCCCCTTCACCCCGGACACCTCTCGCCCGCCGCGAGATCTGTGGAGTGCAGGGCTTTTTCGAGTTATCAGCAAATTATCACGTGTAGTTCGCCTGAACGCAGAAAATACGCACCACGGAAGTTTAGCTGACGATAGTAAACTACGGGCGAGTTACCCCTCCCACCCCCGCCTAAAACTTCAGAAATCAGGACATGTGTGGTGGAAGGCTTTGTTCGGCGTTATTCCACTTCACCCCCTCACCCCCTTCCCACCCCCACAAGGCGCCACGTGCCGACAATTAAGACTGAGGGTTGCAAGCATAAAAACCCCTTTTCGAGAGTAGGAGGGGTTCAGTCATATCGGGGCAGTCAGAGGCTGCGATACTCCGAGCCGGGAGAATCAGTTACGTCAGTAAAGTCAACCAGTCAGTAGAAGATCGCCGAGCAGAGAGTCAGGTCAGGGGTTCGGACCCCTGACCACGTCAGTACGTCAGCAGCAACTGTGGCCTTGCCAAGGCCTACCCATCGCCGGAGATCACCCACCACAGCTGACAACACCCGCAACAAGAGTTAAGTATGACAATCACCGTCACGAGAAGCCCACTCAACCACGAATTCGCCCAGTAAATCCGAGTAACCAAACTATCACAGTACCGCACCTCTCAAGTGTTGATGTTGTGTATTTGTGAATATATACGAGACAATATATTCGTACTTCAAAATACAACAGTAATAGTCTACCTCATTAAAATACCCACAACCTCCACGCACTTTATAGTCGGTGCCTGGGGGACATTAACTCTGACCATATAAGCCACCATGTCTTCAACAGTGTACCAAAGAAAGATGAGTTAACTATTAATTATCAATATAATAAATATTGATGTTTTATACGGGAATGTAAACTATGTATTTTTCCACTGCCAATAAAGTGTCAATGCAAGAAGCCTAAGCTGGATGACTAACTACCTCAAGCAGATGGAACAGGTATTCAAACACTCCTTCCAGAGCTTCGTTACTGGCAGACACTATGAGATGTGTGATGAGTAATTTGATGGTATGCCATGCTTTCCACCAGTCCTCCCTTGGTCCACATCCAAGGCCTCTCACAGCACCAGACCACTCTCAATAGTCACAGAACATTGGTTCGGTATCAAGTGTACTTTGGCGCTGGGTATGCTGTAAGAAACATAACGGGATCCTCCAACAAGACTAATCATGTGAAGAACCATTCCACCGATACATTCACAGTGCTAACCCCATGCAGTATCACGTCTCGGAATTAAATGACTCGGAGTATGCCATTTAATGTTTCCTGGGACAACCTCCAACAGTCTCTCTGCTTGGGAAAATCAAAATGTCTATGCTACACTCAATATTGCTGTCTGCTAATAATCACTTTATGCACTACTGGCCCTGGGAACCCAAATAGACCACAGCTGAACCTATATCTTATAATGCAGGCATTCTTACAATGGGGAAGCTCGTTTACAACCTCACGTGTGAACGTGCACTTGTGCCAAGTCTTCATCTTTAGCTAGTGCTGCGCACACCCATCGCTCAGGTAGCTGTGTTGCAACAAAGAAGGCGGAGCAATTGCTGCCCAGTCAAGGCTCATGAGCTAAACCCATCAGTCCATTACACAACAGGAAATAAAAAAATTGCACTTTTTTTTACCAGTTCATTCCTTACCTTTGCAGAAAAATAGTCAGCGCTAAATTAAAAAGGCCTTAATTTCAGGAATTTAGTACAGTAATTAACATACAACAATTTTAGCATCTAATTGAAAGAACTGTTAGCAAACAACAAATAATAGTGAATAAGAATGAAGTTAGAGGCACCTGTATTAATGTAAGAAATTAAATGCTATTGAATAATCATAATTTTTTAATAAGCATACGTGTACATTTTTTTTTCATATAAAAAAATTGTCATAATAGTTTAAGTTTTTGAGGGGACTAAAAATTTTAGACTTATTAACAAGGAAATCTTATTAAGGAGGTCAAACATACATACAACTTGTACGATTTTTCCGGAAGATGTATGGAAATTCATTCTTTTGTACAGTTTCACTGCTATGGCAAATATCTTCCGGATTTCTATTTTCATTGTGTGAAAATATAAATACGTAGCAGTACAATATTTTACCACTGCGTAGATCACACTTTTCATTGTGAAAACATTTTTTTTTTTTCATTTTCGATGGTGTTTTGGTTTTGAGTGGGAAATAGTGATAAAGTCATTTGATGCATCAGAGGACTGAAAAGGCAGCCATTATCTGTTAAGAATTGTTTGGTTCTGGCAAGTATTGAGTTTGTCTGTTGGTTTTTTTAGAATAATGGACATTTTTTTATAAATAATATGGTACCATAATAAGTGTGACAAAGAAGAGAGAGTATTCGCAATGTTTTCGTGCAAAATTTTTTTTAAAGGGATTTCCATGTGTATTGAAGTCCTAAAAGGGGAAGTACTTTCCTTTCTGCAGTGTGTGTGTAGGTATAACTTAAATACTGCACATGGCAGGAACACACACTTGACTCACTTGAAATTGATCAAACATTTTAACAATGTGGAAAGTGTAGATGATAACAGAAAAATCTGATTTTTTTTTGCAGCAGTACATAATAACAATTGACATAAGAGCGAAGTGCTCGTTTACAAGATTTTCCTAGAGCACAACATCCCACCAAGTGTAGCAGATCACGCTGTTCCGTTATTTTGTACGTTTCCAAATTCTGAAGAAACGAAGCGATATGGATGTGGTACGAAGAAAACAACAGCAAATGATGTAGAAATGGCAGGAATGACCAGGAAGGCATAGCGAAAAATTTACAAACTGGACCACATTGCTTAACTACTGTTGGCTCCGAAGACTCCAATTCAAAGGTTTATTCACTGGTTGTGATTTATTTTGATAAAGAAGCACAGACTTTTGTCTCGTCTGTGCTTTCATTACCATAACTTGAAGGCAATCCAACACATTACAACATTGGTGAGTTAGTTCTC
Source organism: Clitarchus hookeri (assembly GCA_002778355.1). Lineage (NCBI taxonomy): Eukaryota > Metazoa > Arthropoda > Insecta > Phasmatodea > Phasmatidae > Clitarchus > Clitarchus hookeri. The sequence continues at coordinate 280,309 of NQII01000330.1, read as the reverse complement.
AGCAAACTATAACATTTAAGTGTACCTGTCACTGGTATGATACCATTTTCTGCAGACAATGCACCAGTAATGGTGCGTTTTTAAAAATTGAGTAATAATTTTGAAGAAAAAACAAGTAGGGATAGGATGTTTCTGTCATCTTATCAATTTGAATGCTGAAAAGGGGTCTACTTGCTTGCCCATCAAAATTGACGGAATTTTAAGATACATATTACAGGCAGTCCTCTACTTTCATACATACACATGTAATAAGAGGGCTTCCATTCCAAACGTACAAGAAAACTAAAAAAAATTAATTTTGATAGAAGTTAATATATTTAATTGATAAACATGTTATTTTTAACAAGCATTTAATTTAAAATCATGAATAAACAAACATGTGCAATACTTTCTTACCTGAAATGTTGATTTTCACCACCTATATACATATTTAATTGTAAGTATTATGTGGATAAATAAGGTAATTAATTACGTTTCCTACCTTTAGTAAAATAATTGTGCAAATATAACATTTTATTTTGTAGGTTGTAAAAACTATGTAAAACTTTTTCAGAGATTCGTATATTATTTTAACAGGAGCACTCATTTGTATTGTGCCAATATGACTGTCGTATCTAAACATTCAGAACCAATGACCCGCGAAGGCTGGGAAACATGGCAGGCAGTGTTCGATGGCAACTAACAGTGCTATATCAATATGTTGGTAGGTTGCTAGATGTATGAAAGTGCGAGACATACGAATCTCGAATGTATGAAAGTCGAGGACTGCCTGCACTACCTTGAAAAGAGCGCCAAGCACAAACATTGCTTTTTAAAAAATCCAAGCCCTACATGCACAAGAGACTAGAAACTTATTAAAACATGTCTGCACGAGATGGTTATCACTAGGTAAAAGTTTAAGAAGACCAGTTAAAATGTGGGCTCCATAAGTTTTGTTACGGAACAGGTGCTGGCACAGGAACAACAGTCTTCAGGATTGTTTTCATTTACAAAATCCAAAAGAAGTCCATTAACCAAAGCTCCATTTCTGATGGTATGACTGGTGCTCAGGAATTGGTGCAATGTTCCACAAATTCTGGTAAAACATCAAAATGGTTCTGTGAAGGTAACCAGAAGCAGGTTTTCAAAAAAGAGATAGTTCCTTACAAATGAAGTAACCTTCAAGCAGCAAGATATTCTTGTCGCATGGCATGAAAGGCACCTAGGACCAAATAATGCATGCAAAATGAAAGTAATTGAGAAGAGGCGTTATTTATGACTTATCTCTGCTCAACAGGGCTCTGTGTGTTTTTATTGGGTATTAATTCAGTGTTCAACAAGTTTAATGTTATTTTGCAGTTTTCAGGCCCAAAATTAATTTGCTACTTTATGAGTGATTTATTGAAAGAATAATGATGGTTAGATTTGTGAAGCCAAATGTTCTAAAAACCTCTGCCTTGCAGAAATTAAACTACCATTTCACTGAAAATCAGCGGCAGGAGCACAATTTGGTAATTGGGAGTGCTACATCTGAGAAGACGAGTGCACAGACAGAAGGTGATAAAAATAAGTTTTATTTGTCTCTCAGAAAGAACCTTTGGTATTATATATTTTCTGTAAATTACATTGAATTGTTTTCATAGTGTTGATTTCTTGCGGACATAAAAGTGAAAAGCTTAAATTGCTTTGAATGTAATTTTTCTTTAAATTTAGAAGTAAGAAATATTAATTTTGTGTGTACAACATGCAACCATGTATATTCAATATTTTGATGTGTTTGTGTTAAGATTTTATATTCCTAAAGTTTAATAAATACAGTATACAAAACCATGTAGATGCATGATAACGTAACCAGGGGACTAGGAGTGAATTTGTGACAAAATTACATTTTCAATAGAATTGTCGCGCATTACTTACGCAGAATATTAGCATTTTGAAATGTCTTCCTAATTTTAATTTTGTTAAGTTGGTAAGTATGAGGTCAAATTACTTTGGTGTTCATTGATCAGGTCCGAAATTATGTAAACTTACTAAGCAGGAAACTTTCTAAAAGGGAATTTCTTAAAGGGTTTCACTGTATCTTGGTTTTTAAACTTTTCAGTGTAAGCATTTAAATCACAACTTCAAATAAATCTATTAATAATTAAAATTTATTATTCTTGTTTCCATCTATCCAAGAGTGTGTATTCCTTACCTAACTTTAAACTGCAGCATTTGAAAATTATTCAAAAACTATTTGAAATACTAACAGCACCAACCTTATGAAGCATTAGTACTTTCCTCACTTTAGACTCTCTCTGGGTATGAATGATTGTCATGATACACATTTAAAACTCCTTCAAAAGGCACCTGATTTAACTTTACCAATAATTTTGCATATCTTTAGTATGTAATTTGTAATACTACATATTTTCTTTTTGAGATGCATTTGGGTCTTACCAGTTTCTATTATATTATTTCTATTGTAGTGCATGTCCTGGTGGATAATGTTAGCTATTATACTATACACAGTGTTCCTCAATAAGCTGTGATGAAATTGTGTTACTACACAAACAAAAGTTGTGTTTTGCATCTCTCTTCAAAATAAATATTATTTTGTATAAATTGATTTCTGAACTCTTGTTTTAATGACGTGTAAGAGAAGGACATTGAACAAAGAACCTTTTTTCCACCTCTGTGTCTGTTGCAGAGCTGTTCCGTGGTACCCCTCTACTGTATTAAGAAAGTATTATAATATTTAATTTTTTCAATAATAAAAGTGCCTGGGATTGTTCCATGTTAGTGTACAATAGAATGGCTCACATTGGGCTCTGTTGAGTCACACAGCATTGCATAAATTAAATATGTTCTTATAAGTTTCAGATGAATATAAACTGACTTACCGAACAGAATTCTTCAAAGTTGATCTTGCCATCTTCATCTCTATCAGCAAACAGAATTGTTTTATCAACTATCTGCTGGAGCTGCGTATCTTTAAGATTGTTCCCAACCATCATTTTCAGTACCTGCAATAATAATGCGTATAATTATATAACCAAATGATGTATTTAAAGCACATATAAACAATATTAGAGAACTGCATTACCTGGAAAAGCTCTCCATTAGAAATGAAGCCATCATTGTCCATATCGTAGATTCTGAAGGCAAACCTCAATTTGGATTCCTTGTCACCTTTAACGCTAAACTGTGAAACCCCTTGAATGAATTCTGTAATTCAAAAATCAACACTATTGGTTTCATTTCTATCAGTTTAAAACATTTTTATGATACAGTTGCATGTATGTTAATAAATAATGTGAAAAATTATTAAAATCTACTAACAAGGGAAACATCTAACTTAATTTTATAACAATAACACAAGCAATGTCCGGCAGTAAATAAATAATTCTTTATTGAATTTGATGATGTCTCCTCATCTCTAAATTTCGGTTAGCAAATACCTTATCTAATACAGTATTGCAGAGGTCTTATTTAAAATTAAAATTAATAAATAAAGAACACAGACAAATTACAACAAAAAAGCTACATAGCAATTAAAGGCATATTTACATTCATAATAATGTAACTTTTCAAAATATATTAACCATAACATCCAGTTTAATTGATTCCTTAAATCTGTAGAACTTCATTTTGAGTCTTACTGTCATCTTAAAGATGTATAATGGCATTGTTTCATAATATCTACTGTAACGTCGCAGTCGTCAGAATTGGCGACTGGAAATTACAGCTCGGGTTTGGTCAATTTGTAGAAACATGAAACTTTAAAGGCGCCATTTAAGTATAAAATAAAGCCAAGTCNTGAAACTTTAAAGGCGCCATTTAAGCATAAAATAAAGCCAAGTCTCGGTTTAGTTACTGTAATTAATTTTAATATTCCAAAGAAACAGCTCACACACAAGCTTCAGATATGCAGAGTCCTGAACAGTCAGTTTCACCAGACTAACAAATACAGATATTGACGTCATTCGAAACTTGCATCGCAAGAAGAACTTACACATGCAGGAGGGACGTCAGTTCCCTCCTGGCACCCTAGCGACCTCCCACACCGGCGGAGAAATAATTTAGCAGGATAAAGTTTGCCAGTGTGGGGGATATTTGCCACCTCGATGCATCCTCTTCGGGAGCTGGTTGTCTACTGTTTATTGGGCGGTAGGCACTCGGGGTTAAAGTCGCCCCGTGCCTACCCCCACTCCTCTCCCCAAGGGTGCCAAAAACATGACCAAATAAGGGCATAGCGTGGGTCGGAATTCCTTTGAAAACCTATGCGGCCTCCATCGCAACCACTCGCCAACGCCATGCCAAACTGCGTCTTAGTGAAAATATAATCAAACTTCCAGAACCTTCTAGAAGGAAATATTGTCTACTGATGTTGGAAAGCTTCTATCTACAATTGCTGACGCGAACAAAAACTAAGATTTCTGTAAAGGCAAATGTATGACCGATAAACATTCTACCACACACATAACTTCGAATCCTGATAAAATATTACAAAGTCTTGCAAAACGAAAGAAAATGAACCAAGTATCACAATAATTATTACAACTGTGTCAATACACTACAAAGAAACCATTATTAAACCTGAGATATCTTACAAAAATAAAGTAACATTGTAATTACAATTAAAACAGTATTGCTTACCTAAGTAGAGGGGGAGTGAAAAACAGTACAAATATTGCTTTAAATATGTTAAAAAATTTACGCATGGTTTCAGAAAATACAGTTTTTGTTTCCATTCAAATATTTCCAAAATTTTACTGGGAAATCTTTCATATTTCCTCGACCATTATGTAATCATAATATTTTCTTCACTGAAAATATTTTTTAGCATAAAAAATTGTAAAACAGTGCTCTGTTAATTATTTTTTTGGGCGTTACCAGAAGAAAAGTAGCAAGCAAGAAATTATTTTGTTTTTGCAGATGGATGAGTGGTGTACATGTGAAATGAAGAGCAAACACCAAAGTTTATACCCCTCTGAAGTCTTACCCACTCGTGATTTCATTGTTACAGTGTATAGAACTTCAAAAATATTTCAGCCCTGTAGGAGTGTGGCAGCTACTAACTTTCTGATTTCGATGATCTTCCATTACTCCTCTCTAATCTTGTATCTGCATATAGTTAAAATAACGTTGCTGATTATTAGTTAAATGTTTACACTGTGGCATACATTAATAATAAACCCAAGAATCGCAAGTGAGAAAGAGTAAGCATATTTCACAACAGCAATTTACAAGTTACTTTCGATTTAAAATCACACTTGTCTCACCCAATCAAATTCGTAATTTATATTGTAGAAAATTAGGATGAGTAATAGTTTGCCATAATTGTTATTTTACAAACATTCATACTATATATGCATTCATTCCTATACAAAATATAGTTGCCAGAGATGTTTTCTAGATTTTACACATTTTAATCCTTCACAACTATCCGTATTGCTACAGCTGAACATAAAGCTTACAGTTCATTGGTTGTCACCACTAAACAAATTTTCAGAAATTTCAAACTCAAACTATAACTTATGTTCTGGAATGAAATGTATGTCTACAGTTAGTTGAGCACTTTTCCAGTATTTGTAGTTTCGTATTTATTTCTAAGTTACACGGCTACTACACTTTGAAAACACAGTCAAGGAAAAGTAGATCATATAAAATGTTAAAACATAAGGCTTCCTATTAGTGTAATAGTGTAGAATTAGTAACCCTAAAATCTTTGTTTAATTCAAATAAAATACAATATACAATTCCATAGAATTGCATATCTGCCAGGAAACTAATTACTCATTGCTCACTGCTGTTAGGTGTATTGCGAAAAGACCGAAAAATAATTGCCAAGGTTACAAAAAAAACAATTTTCTTTAGTTCGTAGCACTATTTATGCTCTAATTCAGATTTGCATTTAAAATTCACTTATTTCCTTACATATCAAATAATGAACCACGATTATCCTGCACATTCTTACTTCTTTGGAAGAAGACAGTGTGAACACATTTGATTTAATTATAATAATTTATTACAGCTATTAGGTAGTTTGCAAACGGAACATTACACAGCAGATTTTTTTTTTAAATAGCCAACGCACAAAAATTTAGCTTTGTACAAGATAATTATTAACATCTGTTAACTTAGACTTGAGAAACATCTGATCATCATAACCATGTGCAAAAAAAATGGCAAATGAATTTCACTATTAAAATACAAAAAGAAAATGGTGATGTTTAACTTTAAGGCATAAGCCGACCAAATTTTGTGTACAGTATAGAGGCTCGAACTATAAAAGTTTTGAATTGTTAGATAAAAATACCTTTTGTCCTGAATTTGAGTTGAAACAAAACAAACTTTCATCGCCAACCTGACAAAGTGAGGCCATTTTCTTGGGAACAAAAGGATATTTGGCAAAATTAACTAACCATTTTTGAAGAAAAATAAGTTGTAAAGTGCAGGTAATTAAAATTTTTAAACTGCTGTTATTAATATTAGGGTGTGTGTGCTGCCGTTAGATGATTTTAAATACATTAAAATTGCTCCTATCAGTGGTGACGCATACGTAATGTCCCAAACACGTTCTCCAGCTACTCATGAACCAAGTCAGATTTTATAATGGCACTGGGCATTATCTTTATGATTATCTTGCAAGCTTGTATTATCGCAATGAAATAAAAGACAAACTGTAACTTGGTACGGACAAATGTGTGTCACATGGTACTATTTTTTCCCCAGAATAACGTGGAATAGTGGTAAAATCGCGGAATGAAACCGGTCGTGAGATCGGATATTCAATAGAAAGCTAATGTAACATATTTACATTAATTTTATTAAAAATAATGTCAATAATTAATGTAAAGCAAAGTAGTATTTCAGGACCACTTTATACACCAGCTAAAATTCTGATAAGATTGAATACTAATCATTTATTCGTAAAATATGGCAGAAGCAAGGGGACTTTCAATATTTGTTTATTTCTCTTGTTGATATTATCATTTTGCGTACTTCAATCATTGTAAAGCCTTTGGAATATTGATATAAATTTGTTGAGAACATTTTTTAATAAAAAAAAACTAGAAAAAAAAATTGGAATGAATGGAAAGTTTGGGAGATCAGCACACTTCTATCTGAGCCACCTCATCTCTGACACCAAAGGTCCATCGTCGCTATCATCCCTGCCCAGGTGGTTTGCCTATGAGCTAGGAAGTTTTGAAAGGGAAGTCAGTGGTGTTAGTAATTCACATGTTTATTATGTTAGTTTAAATTCCTATTAGTTACACTACTTAAGAATATCCTTATAAAATATACAGACTTCACCTACTTTATCAAGTCAATGAAAACATTCACGTATCTGAACACAGTCAATCCGACAATTTAAATTAATTTTGTCTTATTACTATGTACACAACAGATCTACCCAATGTATATTAATAATCTTGCTGCAGATATCATCACATATGTTTTAAATATAGTTTAAATAATTTTATATTTCTATATTTTTATATACATACGAGTACAAGCATATTAAAATAGCAAATATATTCTACATAATGGTATCTTTGTGTTTTCTTCTGGAGCGAACGAGTATGCAAGTTTTCTCAGAATGCTCCAATATTTTTTTTGCATATAAATTGTATGGTAGAAGGCCTTTTATGGGCACAAACTTAGCTCTTTACTGTAAAAAGAATAACATTTACATAAAAAAATGACAGTTGTCATTCTGACACAGTGAGGTGAACATCAATTTGGAAGCGCTTTCTCGCCATACCACGAAGATGAATTGTGAATGTGAAGGCCTGCTTTCGACCTCAGCAATCATGGAGCAGCGACCTGCATCATCGCTACCTGCTTGTTGTCAGTGCCAATTCTGCGATCAAATTTTCACCTATGGTCAAAATGCTCGTCTGCATGAGAGAATGGCCTGTAAGAAGAGTCCTTTTCATGCGATGATTCATTACGACATTGGTCTCGTGCAGTTTATGCAAGGCGATACATTGAAAGAATGTACCGAGATCTGCAACGATTTGTCTACTGGGGGTCAGCAAGTGTTGCCGCCAATACCTCTTGCTGCATCGATGGGTACCGATTCGAAAGGCGATTATGATGAAACAGTTAATGCCAAAGATGGAATGAGTGCAGTAGAGTCGGTTTGTGTGAAATGTAAACTTGCAAGACTTTCGCGTGAAGTCTGGAAACTTCAAAATAAACAGTCATGGACTCTACATACTAATAACCATACAACTCCTGCTACAAAGAAAAGCAAATTTAATATAGAATACAAAACAGGAGGTGAAGATGACCATGAAGACAGCATTGATGAAAATGAACATGACCATGAAACTACTGAAGACGATGGCGATTTTCTCGATGCACTTAAACATTTGCTGCGACAAGCGACATGAAGGCAGAAGACACTGAGAATACTGGCTATCTATTTCGTGAAGATCTCAATGAACTCTTGTTGATAGACTCAGCCAGTTGATCATTTTCTAACATGCCTGAGATTTCTTGCATATTAACGAGATATCTTCAATCCTTAGTGAACTGAAGGTTAGGGATTATATTGCATGATGTGATGACCTGCTTTTTACTAAAATTGTAATTACAAAATAATACTAATTTATAATAATAATAATAATAATTATGTTTTAATTTTTTTGTGCTGTATACTTTCATCCCTCACAACTATAAAGTGGTGCTATGAGCACTTGACTATTAACACAAAGATACGAATACAGAATATTAATAAAGACTATGTATAAAAATGCATGGATAGTGGACTACATACAAAACATTAATTTTGTCAACATGTACAAATTTGGAGGCAGTTGGTGAACGAATGAAATTTCTATACATACAGGTGGGGGAAAAACCAAAGGATTGATAGGATTGAGATAGATTGAAGGATTGGGATTAATCGTAAGACTGGTGTAGAGTGCAGAGGAGGATTGTGCAGGATTGGTGTGTGGATTGCTGATTCTGGGGCAGATTGATGGAAGGATTGCAAGCTTGGTCGAAATATTTATAAAAAAAACAAGTATTTAAATTTTTTGTTATTTTTTAAAAATAATTTTTGAATTTTCAGGATATTGTTAGATTTTTTTGGGTTCAAGGTTACCCAAGGCCATTGGCACAGGGTCAAGGTCACAGATGTGAAGTCAAAGTGAATGTCACCTAGATCCAACATTGTGGTCAGAGACATCAGTTTGTGGTCAGAGACATCAGCACCACATTTTGAGAAACGCATTTGGCTCAAAAGAGCGTAGCGTTATGGCATGCGCGCTATCTGTCTCTCTCCTGAAACACCAACCAGCCAGAAAATTTAGATTTCTTGTGCAAAATAACAAATTTACGAACATATACCAATGGTTTTATTTTCCCGCGAGCTCTGTATAATTTTTAAAGTAACATGTATTTCCTTGTACAGTAATTTTGTTTACCGGTAATTTCCTTTACGCCAGTAATGGTTAGGTCTACGTCCACACACACCATTTTGTTCTGCCGCCCACTTTGTAGAGTTGTCTGTGAGTTGGCGAGTGAAAGTGCATTGTCAAGCAAGTCCCCAAAATTATTTTTATTTCAATTCTTAATATATTAGCTGTAACATCCAGTGTATGATAAGAACTACAATGTTACTGTCTTGCAAATGTTAACCCCAATTCACTGACCCGGATAAATTAAAAAAAGAGGTAGTAATATTTAATTTTTTGCAAGGTTATATATTTTTACTTTTATAACCTACGAATTTTTTAGACAGATGTCAGTCTAAAATACCTTAACATTTGTTTAGCAATACAGTACAATGGCAAGTGGATTAGCTGACAGCGTGTTGATATAATATACAGCCTCCACTTGGCCCACCAGCTGATGGCAAAAGAATGCATAAACAAAAAGTAAACATTTGGCGTAACTTTCGTCGAACTGTCAAAATCTCGCCAACTTACATGAGACAGACCATATGAGCAAGATAGTTGTAGCGGCCGGTCGGTGCTGCCTTCACTTTTTTAAAATAAATTTCAAGCATATATGATATTCTGTTTAAACTAGGGAAAAGAGCAGGTTAATTTGTCATACCAGGTATGCATGGGTATATCTAGTACTACAAGAGTAATTGGTTGTGTTTTCTGCATCCATAAAATTGGGCAGCACAGAGCTGCAATGCTGTGGAATGCTGGTGGACATATTTTTTGTGAGAATTAAGATTTGGAGGAAATATAGTGTATTGAAACTATTTTTGAGTTACCTTGTGAATTTAAGCTTCTACTCACTACTAACATTACTGCCTCAGAATGAGAACAAAAACTATGATTTGCTGCTTTGGCATTTCCCCACCTATTGCCACCATAAAATGGGGTGGTAATTATAAAGTATAGCGACTTTTTCGAAAATCGAATTTGTGGTTTCAATTGATAATATGTTGAGGCCCCTAGTAAATTTGTGTTCTGTGTAATAAGTAGAGTGGAATTATACCACTTTCAGTGAATTATTCTTTTGTTTTTGGGAAAGTCACTATTATTTACAATTACCAGGTACTGAGTACAGGAAAGGTAATGGAGAGGCTGGTGGTTCAGTATGTGGTGAATGTTATTAACTAGAGGAATTGGTTGGAGGAGTCGCAACATGGTTTCAGAAAAGGACACTAAAGTGAGACGCAGCTGGCTGGGCTGTTAAGAGGATCTGGTGCAGGCAGTTGATGAGGGGAAGCAGGTTGATGCCTGCTTCATTGATTTTGAGAAGGCATATAAGGTGCCCCATGGGACTTTGATGAAGAAAGTGAATAAGCTGATACCGGACAAGTGGATAGTGCAATGGCAAAGACAGAGGGTGAAAGTGGGAGAGGCAATATCGGAGGAAGGAGAGGTTACATCAGGGAAACGTGCTGGACCCTTTGTTGTTTACATTATGGTAAATGACATGGATTTGGGGATTAGGAGAAAAATAAGATTGTTTGCAGATGATTGTGTATTGTATGCTGTGGTGGGAGGGGGTGAAAACTTGCAGGCAGACATTGACAGGATATAGCTGGTGAATAAAATGAAGATAAAGGTAAGAAAAACTATGGTAGTGAGGTTTACAAGGAAGAAGGTGATAAGCAGCATTAATGGATTCTGCACAGCTTACCTTGTTAATATTAAGGAGGGCATCATGTTAAAATAAGTAGAACCTATTAAATAAAATAATTAAAAATACGAGCAGTCCGCCGGTTTGTTTACGGCGGACGCCATGATTTTTGGTGACGCCATGATTCCTGCCGTCACCTTATTGGCTTGTGGGTATTGTTACATCACCGTGACATGTGATTTAAACGGAAATTTTTGAGGCAGTTCAGTAGCCTTTGTGTTTTTGCCGGGGTGAGTTGTGACGTCCCAATCCAACGGAATTAAAAACGGAGAAAGCAAGAACGAGTGCTTCTGTGCGTTATATTTGCCTATGAACGAGTGCTTCAGTACATAATATTCGGCTATCAACGAGTGCTCCAGTGCGTAATATTCGCCTATGTGACGTTTTAGCAGATCATGGTGTTTCGTCAAGTGAGATAAGGTTGAATTGGCCGAGAACAGAGGGATTGTACCCGCCACCTACCTTGGTTAGTAAAATCATATTCTTCCGGTATGTTTTACGGTTCCTTTAAATCCCTAACATCCTAGATTAGACTAAATTCGTAGTTTAGTTTAAAACCCTAAAATCTGAGGTTAGTTTAAAACCCTACTATCCTAGGTTACATTAACACCCTATACTCCTAGGTTAGATTAACACTCTATAATCCTAAGTTAGTTTAAAATCCTAGGTAATTATCTGGAGTAGCTGCTTTTCTGAAGGAAACTTCCTAGACCAACGAAACAAGCATTAATAGGTTCTTGGGGCTTACCTTTTTAATATTGAAGAGGGCTTAACGTTAAAATAAGTAGAACATATTAAATAAATTGTCAAAAGTACGAGCAGTTTGGCAGCTCTGTTTACATTGATCGCCATGTTTAATGGCTGCACATCTCTGTTTCCCATGCTACCTAACGGCCATGGATATTCAGGAGGGCGTAATGTTAAAATTAATAGAACATATTAAATAAAATAGTTATTAGTACGAGCAGCCCGGCGCTTTTTTTACGTTGGATGCCTTAATTTTTGGTGAAGTAATGCATTAGTGACATGAACAAATGCGCATTGTGCCGTCACCTTATAAGCTGTGATCTGTAGACGTCACTGGATTTTACGTTGAGGTTGAGAAGCCATCAGTAGCATTTCAGAAGTGAGATAGTGTGGATGTGTTTTTTGCGATCGTGAGTTCTTACGTCCGAATCCGATCGTGCGAAGGCTTGTTATTTAAGATTGGAGGGTGCAAAAACGAGTGTTTCTGTGCGTAATATTCGCCTATGTGGCGGGTGTTACTTTGTTGTACTAGATCGTGGTGTTTTGTCGAATGAGGTAAGATGCATGGCAGTTGAATGAGTTGCCTACCTAGGAGAGTTGATTCATAGACTTCCTATGTGTTTAACTGTTACTTTCAAACCCTACCATCCCAGATTAGACTAAAATCCTAGAGTAGTTTAAAACCCTAAAATCCTAGCGTATTTTGAAACTCTAAAATCTTAGCGCAGTTTAAAACCCTAAAATCCGAGGTTAGTTTGAAACCCTACTATCCTAGGTTAGATTAACACCCTACAATCCTAGGTCAGTTTAAAACCCTAAATTTCTAGGTTAGTTTAAAAATGTAAAATAGTGATTCACTCGTCATGGTGTTAGGTTCTGTTAGGTTGGGTGGGTACATATTACGAAATTAGTTGGACATTAATGCCCCTAGTATATTCGTGTTCTGCATAATTAGTACAGTGGAAATATACCACTTTTCGGAGTTTTTAAATTTTTTTTAGAGAAAAGCCGCTAATTTGGATGATTACCAAATCCTAGGTTAGTTTAATGATGTAAAATAGTGATTCACTCATCATGGGGTTAGGTTCAGTTAGGTTAGGTGGGCACACATTACAAAATTAGTCATACGTTAATGACCCTAGTATATTTGTGTTCTGCGTAGTTAGCAGAGTGGAAATATATCACTTTTCGGGGGGTTTTTTTTTTAAAGAAAAGCGGCTAACCTGGATAATTATCGGTTTCTGTGAGGGGATTGCAAAGTTCAGGAAGGGCATGGAAATTGAGTTTGGTCGGGTAGGGGAGAAATGAGAGAGCTCGCCACCAGGCGGTAGCCCAATTGCAGGTTATTAATATTATTTTCTAACCATTGTAGATTGTCAGGACATACATTAAAATTTTTCAACTGCTACTTTTTTGTGGTCCTATGATCATATGCATGGTTTACAACGCCATTCAAATATCTAATCTCGTCCATAAAACTTTAAAAAAAATCAAATTCATACCTTTAAAATCCACTTCTCCATTCCCATCTTCATCAAATATATCAATCACACGTTGCACTAGAGGATTTTGTTGCAGCTCCGGCAAAGACATAAATTCGTCTATGCTAAGTGAACCTGAGTTATCCAAATCGAGTTTTCTGAATCTTTTTCCAAGCCTACGGATTTCATCTGCGTCAACTAAAATGACATACAAAAAATTATAACAATTCAAGAAACCCTTAAGTTATAAAATAAACTTCGCATGACCAGTACATGTACTTACAGTTTGAGCAAAGCTCCATAGGCAGAGAACTTTCATTGCCCTGTAAAAAAAAATATATTAAACAAAATATTTTGGGTCTACTCGTAACCAAAATAAAAAAGTGTAGCATTTAGGCTAGTTATGTGGGCCACATTAAACGTTAGCTTGCCAAACACGTATTAGTACTATAAACATTCAAATCAAATATATACACATTACAACGATAAAATAACAACCAATAAACTAAAATTATACCATTTTAGCGTATTATTATTTCAAAGATCCAAAACCGAATCACTGAATTTAGCTCAAGATCATCTGTTTCCTTAGTTCCATAGACTAACAACCTAAACTAGTACGACTGTTTTGTTAATTTTTTATTTTAGGGTGATAATGGCCTATGACCCGCCCACGGCCAACATCAACGATTTCAAACGAAACACATTAAAAAAAAAAAAATCTTAAACGAAAAATCCAAAATTCGAAGGTCCATTTAACTCACGAAAATGGTCAAAAAGACACAAATACAAAATGGAGCCGCTACCCTGACTCCAAAAAAACAGAACAGTCAATAATGGCGTCTACAGAAACACCACTAATGCAACTTTTGAAACAACATTCTGAACGTAAAATCGACTCAAATTTACAAATTAAGTATAAAAGAATACCCAAAATATGAAGATCTATAATATCAAAACTTAACAACCTACAATCAAGATTGCCCAATCAGATGAACCGTGGAACAATGAAGTTAATTTGACATACATTCATATTCAATGTGACCACCATGAGCGGCCAGAACGAAATCTACGCTATAATCAATCTCGTTCCACACTCTTGTCAGCATGTCCGGTGTTACGGTTTGGATGGGTACCGTAATTCCCTTTTTGAGGTCGTCAATGTTAGCCGGCAATGGTGGGCGAAACACTTGATCCTTTATGTACCCCCATAGAAAAACCCACGCGGGGTAAGATCCAGGCTTATTGGGGGACAGTGATGAAGGGCCTGGTCCACACCTGCTCCTCGACCAATCCAGCATTGTGGCAACATCTCATTCTGGTATCCACGAACAGCTAGGTACCAATGGGGTGGTGACTATGAAGCATCAGACCATCCCCATCACATTGACGTGTCAAATGCGAGCTCGCTTCTCCCTCACCACCTCAAACCGAGAGATACGAACGCCATCCAAACCGTAACACCGGACATGCTGACAAGTTCGTGGAACAAGTTTGATTATCGAGTAGATCACGTTTGGGCTGCTCATGGTGGTCACATTGAACATTTATGAATGTATGGTAAACAAACTTCAAGTTCCACGATTCATTTGATTGGTTAATCAAGGTTGTAGGTTGTTTGGTTTTTATATTATAGACCTTCAAAATTGAGGTATTCTTTTGTACTCATTATGTATTATATGGCGATAGAGTAGAGTCAGTAGACATATTAGGAAGCAAACTTTGTACATCTTGCGCCACTTGTGAAAAAAATTCAATCTGTTTTGATTGTGTCTCTCAGTATAAAATCCTGTAGAAATCTTCGTGAAATGTATTACCACGAAACTAAATGGGGGAAATTTTGCAATAAAAATGTTAAGAAATAAGAATTTCAGGCAATTATTGCGAATAGGGTCTTTTCTGAGAATAAAAGAAAAAAATTACGGAAAGTAGCATAGTTCCACTTTGCTAATAACACAAAACACAAATTTACCTAGGGCATTATCGTATTAACAATACAAACCTCAAATACAATAGTGGGGAGGGCTATGAAGATCAAGGAAATTGTGGAGTAAAATAACTAAAAACATACACCAAAAAATTCGAAAAAAAAAAACCTCAATTTAACATTTGTCCCCAATTTCGTAATATGTGCCCAAAAACGTAACATAGGGGTATAGGGTTTTAATGTAACAAACAATTTCATTATAATCTATGATTTTAGGACTTTAATATGATGTACAGTTTTATTCTTATCAAGGATTTTTGCATTTTAAAGTTACAGTAAAACATACCAGACAAATTTGAATTAACTCACCTAGGTACGCGCAGTAGGTACAATTCCACTGTCCTCAGCCATTTCGACAGCCGCCATATACGACTTGCACTTTACCTCATTCGACAAAACACTATTATCTTCTAAAACGTCGAAGTAACACCTGTCACATAGAAGACTTTAATGCACAGATGCACTCGTACTTGGCGCCCTTCATTCTTAAATCACAAGCCCTCGTACGGTCGGATTCGTACGACACAACTCACAAACCTCCGTGTATTCTATCAAAAGAGCAATTGAACACAGTTCTCATCTGCGCCGACAGCATTACATGGCTATTCAACATGGCGTCCGTAGTAAACAAAGCGGCCGGACTCTTCTTATTATAACTATTGTATTTAGTGCATTCCACTTATTTTACCATTGCGCCCTCCTCAATCTTAAAAAGGTAAGCTGTTCAAAACCAATTTGTGTTACTTTTGTCGGTGTATTATGTTTCCTTTAGAAAAGCTCATATTCTCAATAAGTATCGAACTTTTACCATTTTCAATGCAGTTCCTCAAGTAATGTGCTAGTGCAAGAGGTTTACAAGGCATTGACGTCAGTCAAACTGTATGTACTTTAGCGACCATTCGTTGCAACGTCAGTCCCAGAAGTCCCAGAAGACCACAGTGCCGACATCACAACTTGTTGGAAGTGGTCATCAGCATCATCATCTCACTAATGGTTGGGAAGGTACTCACTTCTATGTTAACTGTGTGAGTCAGCTAATGGTCCCTCTTTGATCCGACCACTTGAGTGACCATAAGAACAGTCATGTGGTTCCGATTCCACGAGACCAGTAGGCCTATGTGTGCTCACCCGCAACACTATAACACTCTAACTTTAGCGAGAACTTCTCTGTATAATTTTATGCGTTTTAGTATATCGGAATATATTTATATAATGCATTAAAAGGTTAATATGCACACGTAATTTAAGTAGGGAAAAGGGTACGTGTTCACTTGGAATATGTGTTTTATTCTCACGAGAATAGAACACGGTTAACAATACAATCTCCTCTCTTAACACACATTAAGTGTTCAATGGTCTATGTTCGAAGGGGGAGACAGGTGAAAGGGCCTGTTGGCTGGAAGACCTCGTCTTGAAGGGAGGACTAGAGCAAAAGTTTGTAGCCATAAAAACAACTTAACCCTAATCTATTTGCATAATTGTGGCTGTTAGTCCTAAAGAGACTCGTGGTACCACGTGTTGTGTTAAGTGTTGGGTGTTCTAAACTTGATGGCAAGTGCCAGTCGTAGCGATGTCTATTCGGCTGTGCTGGTGTTGAAGGCAATGGAGGTTAAATGTGATGGTAGAACTGTGGAAGCTCTCGGAGGAGTCCTCAGGTGTACTGTGGCTGTAGCAGAGAGTGTTCGCACGACTGGTGCTAACACGAGATACGATACAACTGTGGTATTGGTTTCTCAGGTAAGAGGATATGGCAGAGAGCCCTAGCGCTGGATGGTGCGGGGCTGGTGTTTCTGCCAGGCGCATGGTGTTATATTCCGCTGGCTGGCATGTCTTGCGGATCCCTTCGTTATTTGGCTATCTTCGGGTTCAGGTCAGGTAGTGACACTGCTGCCATCTCTATCAAGCATTGTAGGGCAGGGTAGTTTGGTGGCTATGTGAGGAGTATCCGCCGCTCGTTTAGGTGTAAACACTTGCATGTGAGCAGCTTCTTCTCTTATGGATTACAATTTGGGAGGGGGGGCGACGATGGTCTGGCATTGGTTACTACCCATCGGGGTTCAGTCTCCTTCTGGGTACGAGGCGCACACATCAAGTTATGAAGTCGAAAAAATAATAATGCTAGAAAGCATTATGCGTTTTGTTTAATTGATTATTCTTCATGTTTACACCCAATTTATCTTCTTTACATATTTGATTACTTATTTTAAAAATCTATCAATTGAGATAGCAAAATATATTTTTCTAATTAAATAGGCATTTTAACACCTTGGTAATGTTTTAAATCACCATCTAATTTTTTCTCAACTATTTATATTTTTCCATATATTTTATCAGAGACAAATACATCTAGAATAATTTTAAACAGAATTTATATTTGGAATACACTTTTTATTTTATCTTCAATTTTAAAATATTAATCCCACCAGCTGATTAGTGGCTTCCTGAATTAATCTGTTCTAAATAATGAATAAATTATGTATTTTGAAAATAAATCTGATACTATCAAACATAAATGACCACAAATTACCAAATCAAAATGACGCCTCACTGTCCCGTTATGCCGACTCGCAGTGAATGCCATACACCAAGGATATAATGGCGGTTGCAGAGCTGTTTTTGGTGCTCTTTTACGCTATATGGTGTGGCATCACTGGGCGTCGTTCTGCTGTCTGGCTGGCATCAGAGCATTTTCCCATGGTGATCACACTACTCCCGACTTGCTATAGATGTCAGACGCCCTGGTAGTTGGGGGAAAATAGGTGAGAAAAATGCTCAAAAAATAGCTGCCAGGAAATTTTGGAGGTTTCTGCATCGAAAAACATGAAAGGATTGAGGAGGGATATGTACGCCACACCGAAAGGTTACAATTAAACATCTGTTGGCTGGGTGGTGTTGGGTTAAATATAAATTCGAGTGGCAGTACAAAGTATTGTTAGGTGGGCTTTGTCATGCGATTCCCGACTAGGCACCATACACCGTCGACAAGCATTGTCTATGGTAGCTGAGGATGGTGGTGATGACAGGGTACGGCGAGCCGGTCGCCCGGATGTACATAGTCCCTCGGTAAATTGTTGGATGAGCCCCTCAAAGCAGGAGAAACAGACGTTCCTTGTGCCTGATTTTTACGTCTGATGTATAGTGGGTCTATTCAGGCTGACCCACACGACCTAACTGTAAAAATCTCTGTGTTGTGCATATTGATTGTTAAGGTGACTTATGTATAACTAGGTAAAAGTGGGTTGTAGGGAAACTGAACACCGAAACGCTCGAAGGTAGTGCTTGAAATAAAAGACACGAAGTCTGAGAATTAGTGTGTAATTATACTTTCACAAAACACTTTACATCACTGTAGGTGAAAATTTTAGGCGGGTTCTGGCCTAAGGCCCACCAGATAGGCTAAACTGTAAAATGGGCATGAATGGCCACGATGAATTTACTGTGAAATTTATGCTTCCCCAGGTGATGCAAGTTCTTGGGAAGAAGGGGTGGCGACTCCAGGTGATAATAAAGTGGAAAAGGTTCCGAGAATTACATTACTATTGTAGACAACATGATCTGTGCACAAAAGTTGAGTTCGTCCGGATCACGCACGCAATGCGACTGACCCCTTGAGAAACTTGATGGCAACTGAATCTAGCGACCTCATGAGGCGCGAACTATGGCGGCATGCAGCTCACCCTGCACTATTTTATACTTGCTGGTAACTTGCAACAAAATAAATTACATAAACCCTTGCATGAAAAATTAACAAAATAAATACTTAATATTCCCTTGTAAATAAACAATAACAAATTAAGTGTCGATGGCATGAAATGAGGGTGAAACAACTGGTGAAAAAAATACATAAATTTAAAAATGAACGAACTGAAATGCTGAAGCAGATGCAGGGGCATCTATAAATGTTGACATGCTTCGTGGTTCTTTCTGTCTTAGATTAATTACTTTTGCATTGCCTTACAATTTACATGCTCGTAGTCCATCATAATGCACCAATTCCTGGTGTTTCGGGCGGGGGGCAGTATGACGTTGCGCTACCCTTCCCTTAACTTTCGTACTCTCACACTGCACTTAGTGATCAGCACTCGTTGTACTATTGAGACATGGGTGCCAGTTGATGCGGTGGACGTGCGACATGGCAAATGGTCTGAGAGGCAGGACACCATCATGCATTACATGCAACAGGCCACCAGTAAACAACCTAGATTTTATTAAACTAGAAAGTGTCAGTGGCAACAGTCCTTTGTAAATGCACGACTCTACACCACAGCACTGAAACGGAAAATTTAATTTTTAATAACAAAGTTAGAATGGGGAACACTTGTGTTAGTTAAGTCTAAACCTATTAGCCGGTTATGGGCGAATGTTACATACAAGTTGTTTACTTATATCACAGGCCTTATGACATTTTAAAATGTATTAAAGACAATTTTTATGGTGTAAGATATCGCTTAACCACATAATTTATTTGCCATTTTAATATTACTGCACTGAAGTTTTACCAAGAGCCTGTTGTAAAAGCTTGATGATATGGGACAGACAAGAGACCACACATAAGGTCATAACTTAAGTTAAGTATGACAAGAGATTGACGTGAACCGCACGTTCACGAGTCCTTTTTGCCCACGGTGACTGCCACAGTCTGTCCACACAAGATGCATCACACCGACAGGCTTGTGGGAACGAGTACAATTGCATTAGTGTTCTTATTTATTTATTCAGTGTATTTCATCAGTGTATTTGTTAATAGCGTCAGTGTATAGTTAATTAATAATTTGTTTTGTCATCGGAGACAGTCTGCCCAACCACAGCCAGAGACATGTGACATTCTACATTTGGCAGTACTCTGGCTGGTGCAATACAAACATTTAGGAATAATGTAATCATTTTTATTATGTATTTGTGTAAGGGTAATTATGTTTTCTTATGTTAATTTTGTTCATATAATTTTCCATCCCATAATTATCTTTCAGTGTATATTGTGTTTTATCGTTTCACCGTGTGGCATCGTCTGCGCTCAGGTGGTGAAAGTCGGCGCACGTTTCCGCCCAGTATTCGTCAGCACTTCAACGGACCCGGATGTTAAGCTCTCTCGCTCCNGGTGAAAGTCGGCGCACGTTTCCGCCCAGTATTCGTCAGCACTTCAACGGACCCGGATGTTAAGCTCTCTCGCTCCTCAGAAGCCCTAGCAAAGACATCATCAGTCGAATCGTATCTAGTCACATCCATAGTATTTTGAATCATTATCTTCANAAGACATCATCAGTCGAATCGTATCTAGTCACATCCATAGTATTTTGAATCATTATCTTCATCCATTTTATTATTTTACTTGCATAGTGCCGAGGGGAGAGCGGCGTTATTATTTATCGGGAATCGTAAAGTGCATTTCGAGCTTCACATTATAAGACCACGTGGTCACTCGTAGTTCCGAACCATTCCGGCCACGTGTCTTGTGTATAGTTGTGTGTACAATAACGGGTAAATAAATACCTTAACAACCAGCACCACTTTATTATTCATAATTAAGTAAGGCGTGCGAGGTAGCCTACAGCCTCAGCATCGTGTGTATGACGGAGTGTTTACCAGAGCCCCTACGCCGTTGACCGAACGACTCTACATCTCATCAGCTCACCACAGAGCTGTGGCGCCAGGCACATACATATCACTTCACTACTCTGGGAACACCGCGGATCAAGTTGGCTTTTTCGCCGTAGCCAAGCTTGGTCACATCAAGATCTATAAGAGCATGAAAGCTGTGTGTTGTATGTAAATATTTATTGAGGTCACAATGTTTTATGTAAAGTGTTATTATATGTCAAGGTTACATTATTGTTGATTTTATGCTGCTATGCGTTATTGATGTCTTGTACTGCTATGAGAGCNTATTATATGTCAAGGTTACATTATTGTTGATTTTATGCTGCTATGCGTTATTGATGTCTTGTACTGCTATGAGAGCGTATAATGTGATGCCACGAAGCCACAGCAGATGTGTTACACCTGCTTATTTTAAGCGCCCAAGTATCTTATTTTAACCTGTGATGAAATTATATGGGAGAACGAAGCCAGGTTAACAGTTGAATAACCATGGTCTACCCGTACTGATGCTAATAAGCAAATGAAGGGAACACCGATGTTATGAACTTACTGTGTGTGCGACANTATTATATGTCAAGGTTACATTATTGTTGATTTTATGCTGCTATGCGTTATTGATGTCTTGTACTGCTATGAGAGCCTATAATGTGATGCCACGAAGCCACAACAGATGTGTTACACCTGCTTATTTTAAGCGCCCAAGTATCTTGTGACTGCATTAAGTATTTTCCATGCCAGAAGTATGTATAATTACCTACGAAATACTACATACATAACGTTATTTGACACAATTGAGATTTAGACTGTGTTTCGCTCTAACAGAAGCTCTAATGTATTCCGACATGTATGTACATATGAATTATTTTAACCTGTGATGAAATTATATGGGAGAACGAAGCCAGGTTAACAGTTGAATAATCATGGTCTACCCGTACTGATGCTAATAAGCAAATGAAGGGAACACCGATGTTATGAACTTACTGTGTGTGCGACANCCATGGTCTACCCGTACTGATGCTAATAAGCAAATGAAGGGAACACCGATGTTATGAACTTACTGTGTGTGCGACATATTTTTTCCTTCACAGATACTGCAAGATCTGAGCTTACCTTTTAGTTGTTATTGATGATCATCTGGTAATATACTTATTGAAGTGCTGTTTTTTCCATTTGCTGTAGTGGTAGTTGATTTTCCAGAAGAAATTGGAGTAGACGTCTTTGCAATTGTCGAGTTCATATGTTGGTAGCAATTGGAAACTTGTTTTCATTGTTCACATCGACACAAGACGTCTATTTTAAATATTGCGACGTGGACCACTCCTGCGTGGTCTGGCAGAACCACTGCCATCAGCTCCCAGTAACTGCACCAATGCGACCAGGAGAACACGAACATCGTTCACTTGGGAACGGGTCATGACCCGTACTGAATGATCCATCTGAGTGCCTGTGGTGTCCCTAGAGAGATATGTGTAATTAGGATAGGAATCAAGTGTTAGAGTGTGTAGTAAATTGCATGAAAATTTATCACGCATGGGAAAGTGTTCGTGAAATTTGCCCTTAGGGGATTGCGAAGTAAATGCAGAATAAATATATGCCATGTGCATATTTAATGAGGTGTAGAGTAGCAAGGCTATGGTATTTGAATTGTTCTATATAATTTTCCGAATGCAGTTGTGTGTCTAATCGAGCCAATTAGTGATGCGGGAAATAATTAGTCTTTTCTTCAACCTGACCGTTCCGGTCGTACCAAAACTTAACAAACATAAGTTTCCCACATGCTCTGCAAGGCACCACATAATGACATTTTGTATTTCAACTAGTGCCTAATTAAGAACTCTTAAGGATTAAGAAAACTCACTCAGAACATTTCAGTGTTTTATGTGTGTATGTTTCAAGTTCTATGTTAATNATTAAGAAAACTCACTCAGAACATTTCAGTGTTTTATGTGTGTATGTTTCAAGTTCTATGTTAATGAGGTCAGTTAATTAAATTACCTCTCGGAGTGGAGCGAGCTCTCGGCAAGGTCGCTGCACGCCCGCTCCATCTCCGGCAGTCTGATTCCACGAGTCTTAGGTGCTGCACGTGCATCGCGTGTGACTTTCATACTTTTTTCTGAACACTTAACTGCAATAGGTTAACGTAATTTACTGGAACTTTCATTTAGTTTACCAAAAGTCTTACCTGCGTTCGCAGCACCCCTCAGTCAGCTCAATTCACACAAATCGGAGGTTTATTTACTAGTGCAAGTTTCGCACCATTCTTGGCCTTTTTATACAGTAAATGCCACTGGTAGGCCTTGCGAGTCAGGTCCGCATTAATTTGCATTGTATACATGTAACTGTGTACACTATTCTGCAATACAATTTACTAGAGTTAACCGAAACTTGTGAGTTCTCATTTAGTGTTGTATTTCGGGCCCTGGCCCTATCCAGGATGTCATCAACGCCTCAAAAAGGCAGCCTTCATTTATAAGGTAAAAGGTAATACTAAGGCATGCTGGGGGAGCCTGAATTCCCCGGCATATTACGTTTTCCTGTAAATTTGTACTGTGTGTGTCAGAGGATACACCCACATGGTCATTCGGCCCATAATCCTGAGAACTGTGACTTCGTGCTCACCCAGTGAGCTGGCGCCCATTCTATTCGAAATACGAATATTGTGTAATATTCTGACTTTTTTTAACATAGTCGCCGGATGACGTCCGCATTACTATCCCCGAACGCTCAGGTTAACGTTAATATATTTTGAAATTAAGAATTTTTACCAGTAAGCGTCAGGGTCGTGCGGTTGATGGTTCGTGGGTCCCTGGAGTCCTTTTGTCAATTTGGAGTACTTGCAGATACTGAATTTACCAATAATTGCATCTGCCTAGTGGTTTCACGTATTACAGTGGCGATGCTGTAGGCCACCTCGCACGCCTTACTTACTTACATTTAATTCAGTGCATGAAGTATCCTGAGGGGTAAAGTAAATGAAATGCTCATGGTGATTTAAGACTTCACTTACTGTTTTATACATATGCATTTATGCTAATATGTTACAAGGTCTACCGGTTACCAATACTGTAGAAGTGACTAAGCCATGCAAATTATTGAAAAGTCATGTAGCGCGTTAAACCCTGGTTAAAACACAGGGAGGCAGGTGGCCGTCCCCTGATGGTCGTTTTTGATGAGGGGTCCGCACGGAGAGAAAATCCTGTTCTGTCAGCTAGACCGAGTGCTGAAGTCAGACTAAAATCATGGAGTCGGCTTCTACTAATGGTCGCCAAAGACAGCGCCAAAAATTATGTGAAAATCGACATGTACTCTCTTAAGGCTAATGAATATGCTACACAATACAATTCCCTGTTTAATAACATGTTGGTGATATCCCCGTGGATAATTAAGGGATGATTACGTTTGTGACTGTGATGTCACGGGAAATATAAAATAATAACAATGAGGCCTTGATAGGAAGTCTGCTGTGAAAAGAGACCACAATTACCCT
The DNA here is from genome assembly GCA_002778355.1 of Clitarchus hookeri. Lineage (NCBI taxonomy): Eukaryota > Metazoa > Arthropoda > Insecta > Phasmatodea > Phasmatidae > Clitarchus > Clitarchus hookeri. The sequence continues at coordinate 255,927 of NQII01000330.1, read as the reverse complement.
TTTAAGCATTGAACATAATTACAATTAATGAAATAACTGGAATAATGGCAAACTGAGAATGTATTTCAGTTTCAGGTAAATTTCTTAAGTGAAATTCAGTTTCCATTTTTTACGCCGATGGGTGAGTCCAAGTGTTCCAGCTTGGGTGGGCAGGACGAGTTCATCCCTGAAAGGGGTGTGGGTAGCTTCGCTCGTTTGAGGTTTTAATAAAAGAATAACTCTAATTAATTTGGCTACGGCATTTTAAACATTGTGTACTTCTTCTGGATTTTATTCCCCACTATTTAGCTGCACTTGGGGTCACATAGCACTTTTATTCAAGCCAGCAGTCTGGTTGATGTCACAGAAGTTAGAAGGATGCCAGGCGTCGCGAGCTGCGCCAACATTCCCTTCAATTATTACCGGAGCGCATGATGGTTGTGGCTTTCGGGGGGAGACAGTGTTGGACAGCTTGTTATTTTCCCCCAAAATATACCTCTTGAGGTAAATAAAGTAAGACGGTCAGTTGACTCACGTAGTACGTGACGACGAGGCAAATGTGATCTGTTCTCGCCGACCCATACTAACGTACTCTCGGCCAAGTGTTCACTTTGGCACGGTGTCGCTAGGTGGTGTAAGTGACTGCAGAGGAACAAATGGTCACGAGGGCACATGTGGACGCGTGGTTCACATAAATGGTTTGACAGATGTTATTTTTATAGACACATCATGGTAAAAGTAGACCTTGTTTATTTACAAACAAAGAAATAAAAAATCGACACAATATGTATAAAAACTTTTTATTTTATAGGAATAGTTGTTTGAATATATCTTGACAGTTATTTAGAAGTGTTTTTCTAAGGTTCACGAGAGAGAGAGAGAGAGAGAGAGAGAGAGAAAAGAGAAAAGAGAAAGAGAGAAAGAGAAAGAGAAAGAGAAAGAGAGAGAGAAAGAGAGAGAGAAAGAGAGTGTGTGTGTGTGTGTGTGTCAGCAGCTATAAAATGATTTGGTAAGTTAATGTTATTGGCATTTTTGCATTATCCACATCTCGTACAGCTCCAGGGCGGATGCTAGCTGTTATTGGATGCGTGAATTAGCGCCAAAATCTGGGTAGAGGGTTGCTAACCTACCTAGTTTCCTACTTCTTGGGCTAGGCTTCATATGGACCAGTTGTTCTCCAAGATGCTCAATTGATAATTTTATTTCCTAAAGTAAAGTGTATCAAAATGTTAAATATTGTTATGAAACATTAAATAGCAGTGGGCAGGTGAAGAAGAGGCCCAGCATTTGCTGGATTATAATAATACGAGGATATATAAGCCTAGTCCAACTTGTGTTCTTGTTTTCTTTCAGTAATGGCCAAGGTAAGGTATACCTGGCAAAAATATGAGTACTTAACCTAGAACACGTTTAATGTCTTTTGAACATCCTATCTCAGAGATGTTTTTAATCCCTTTGAACAGTCATTCAACACAATTAATTATTATATTTAATGTCGGAAATAAGAAAGACTTTCTGCGTATTAGAGATCCCTGAGATATAAAGGAGTTTCATACTTACTGGTTGGAGCTCATACCAAGGTGGCAAAAAAAAAAAAATTTAGTTGTGTTATCTGTACTTGGCAGACACAAGGAATTTAAATATTTGCAAGAGTAACTATGTTTAAATGTGGAACTATTTAATTTTCATAAGCTTTCACAATATTGAAAGTAATAAATTATATTTATTCAGTGTATTCCTTGCAAATGGTAGACGCTAGTACCCTACTACACACTAGGTTTTACTCCGACAATTTGCTTTCTCATTTAACCAGATATCTTCACCGCAAGTGCCAGTGATGTGTGTTGTTTGTGGGGGCTGACTGGAGAAAGGAGGAATTTTTATTGATGTGTACGAGGGAATATTGTGTCACTTCACACTTTGTACACTACAGTTTATTTTGTGTGTATATGGAAAAACCCCTCACATCACACCATTACATATTTATTATTTATTTATTCCCAGTGTATCTGTCGGTTGTGGGCGTCTCCCCCTTCCCTTAACAAACAAATAAATAAATAAATAAATAAATAGAAAATTAAAATCCACACAGAAAAATTGCCACATTTCAACATGTCCATGATACAAGTTGACGTGACATTTGGTTAAAATGGCGGCAACATCACCGTCAGATATAGGTTCCTATTGTGCCGGACAGACACCCCGGCTAAACTCACTGAACGGAAGTTTGAATTATCTGTTGCCTATTGGTAACCCTGCTGCGGTATAGAGTGGAGCATGTAGCCCTCCGAAGTCAGGAGTGTTGGTGAAAGCTCTATGCACTGACGGTTTGGACAAAGGCACTCTTACCTGCAGTGAGCTTCACCCGGGGTAGATCTTGGTTCGGTGGCTGCTGGATGGAACTGGTACCCTGTCCTGGGGCGGCGGTGTTGCTGCTGGCTGGGCTGGTTGGCTCCGGCGGCAGGCTGCTGGTCCTCGAAGGTCTGAAGAGGGGCAGGCGATACCCAGTGGCACTGGAAGGCCCAGTCGTAGGCATACTACGAGCGGGCAAGGCTTTTTGGCGGTCTTCTGGGGTGGCTGGAAAAGGGAGCTAGAAGGAACTGGGAGGTGAGGCCTCGCCAGTTATCTGGCCCTCTTAGCTCTCCATCTTGCACCGCTCCTATGAGTGAAGGGTGTACGGGAAGGTACTGCGGTCTACCACATGAAAGAGGAGCAGGCGATGAGTTTCCTAGCTAATAGTGTAACCAGAAGGGATTAGGACAACCAGAATCAGTCCTGTTACTCCAGTCTGCGAAGTTCAACGTGGTGGATGAGGTGGGTTAGCTGATCTGGATGTCTAGCTGCTTAGTCGCGCATGTTCCTAGTGGTCGGGGCTCTATCGTACGTGCGCACTGGATGCCTTTGCGTACCTGGTTCACAGTATGGGTGGCCGTCTACTGGGTTTTGTTTTATGACTTATGTACACCCGGTTAAGGGTAGCCCGCAGTCCTACGCTAGCTTCGGAAAAGTGGTTTCAAGACACTGTCTCCTGCTTCTCCTTAGTATGTTTACGTCTACGAGGATGGAAGTCATAACCACCCTAGAATAAGCACACAGGGTTAGGTAAAAATACATGTTTATTTCCCAGAGCAATAGACATGGTGGCCCGTACTATCTCCTAGCTATCAATTGAACTTTAACCAGCGGAAGTAAGCTGTTGTCCAGAAGGGACTCGTGGTTCACTACCAAAGTTGCAGTGAGTGTAAGGGGGGTCGAAGACTTCTTCGGAGGTCGCTGGACGAAGATCAAGTACACATCTGGAAGACTGCTGGTCTCTCGTGAGAAAAGCGGTAGGCAGAGAGCTCCAACACACGGGGTGGTGGAGCGAGCTGCCAAGTATACAACTGACGTCTTAGGGTTGCGCGCCGGCGTATATAGTCTGCCGGTTGTGAGTTCTTCGGCTCCCTTCGGCTGGTCGGGTATCTTTGGGCTAGAGCTCCTCTCTTAGCATCGCAGGCCGCATTCTCTCGGGGGAGGCTGGAAGTGGTAGTTTCTCTGTGTGCGGGTTGCGTCGCTCCCTCGAGCTTAGGGGCAGCGCTGGTCTTAATTGCTGGTTTTTTTCCGCACGCGGGGGTGATTACTGGACACGTGATGTCCGACATGACATAGACGGCCTCGGCTGCCATGTCCTTGTGTGCCCCTTGCCTAGGGGTGTGCTGGTTGGCTCTGTAAGCAAGTCGTCCTGAGTTCAAACCCCACTCGTGGTGATGTGATGTCGCGTGAAGATGAGGTGGAGTTGTAAATAATTATTATGTCAGTACGCGTCAGTGTCAAAGTAATGGGTTAATGTGTATGTGGCATGAGGGCGTAGGAGACAGAAGTGCCAATGCTATTGTATTATGTCTATTCAAAGTATTAAACACTATTTTTAGCTTCACACCCAAACGTAACATTGTGTGGAGTGACAGTTGCTGCTCTTAGTAGAAAATCGTATGCTCATATTTATGTGAATGTTCCTGGTATCCAGCGGCACATGTGGGTCAATAGAACACAAATACTTAGCTTTAGGTCATAATTTCGTAGCTCGCAACAATAACTTTACACTAATAGAAAAGACGAAGAAAGTTGTAAAGTGTTATGTTCCAAATGACGTTACGGAAATGGTGAAAACAGCTCGCACCACACAGCCCTTAGCAGTGCTGCAAATGGGACAGAATGACTTCCTAGACTTCCAGTAAACATGTGATGTCATTAACACGAAAAAGATTAATATTACTTCTGATTCATGGATTAAAATTGCAACTCCTGGAGTATTACACTTAAAAAAAAAAAACTTTCAATGAGATGGAAGACTGGACGGCGTCAACAGCACTAAAAAAGGTAAATACTATTCAGGATTTTAGGAACGGTGAAATAGAGCTGATGAAGACAACAAAAGGTGTGTCGGCTGAGAAAAAGAAGATCTGCCTGAAGAACAGAACATTTTTTACAGTGATTTGTGCGAAACAGGAATAGCAAACTAAAGTTTGGTGTGAAAATAATGCCTCCAACTGAACAAAGCATGGACTCGGTACTTTCTTCAATTGAAAGGTATTATCAGTTTTGGGTGGCCTAATTATTTTGTTATATTATATATTACAGTGACAACATTAAAAAAGACACGACTTGTGCAAAGCAGTAAGAAATAATTAAGTGTGATGTGAAAATCATGCCAATAATTCAATTCACTTGTATTTTTATTTTTTGTTATATATTACTTTGCTAAATGCAACAAAAACGTTGTTTATTTGAAAACCTGAAGTTTGGTGTGAACATTATGCCTCTTAACAGAGCATGCATGTGTGAACTTAGTACATTCTTTAATTAATTATATTTCCTTTTTTTTTAGTTTGCAGTACAATTCTGCTGAAATATATATTACATTGCTATAGTAAACACAAATGTTTTTAAATGTTCAGATAATTTCTATTTGTGTTGTTAATCAGTGTAAACATAGTTTCAATTTGTTTTTAAATATGATGGACTTAGCCATTGACTAACTTTTGTTCGTAACATATTTATACTGGCCTTACTTTTCTTGACACATGAGTTTTGCATATATTTTGCTACTTTCCTAAAGTGACTGAAGATGCAAAAGCATACAGATAATGTCCAATTTGCCTATTGGTACAGATATACTATTCTTTCTCATTATGTTAAAACTTTTTTTTTTGCACTTAGCCCTTTTGGAATGGTTCAGTTTACAATAGTTGTGCCATTTGTGCCTCATTAAAAAAGATTTTATTGATTTTTATGAAAATTTACGATTTTATTTGCATATTCGATAAAAATTTGATAGAATTCTTTAAATTTGGCTGTGCTGCTTTTGTGCCACTTTGTCCCACAATTGTTTTTCTTTGAATTTTCAATAAAGATTAATTGATTTTTTTTTTAACGCAGTCTTCCAATGGATTTTAACTGTTCATTATTGTGTAGTGTTGTGTTGCAATTTTATAATGTTTTGGGGTACTCCAGCATTTATTAAATCATAGTGCTGAATGTAAGCGGTGTTCAATCAGTTATAAATATAATTTAGTTCATTTTGAGTATTAATACTAAGGAAAGTGTAATATTTTAAAGACCTGTGAGAGTTTTGCAAGTCTGTCTGAGCCATTTACATTTTAATAACAGATTAATACCATACAGCATTCAAAACATAAAAAAAAAAAAAA
>NQII01000330.1:218963-250159 GCA_002778355.1 Clitarchus hookeri | reverse complement strand
TTTATCTCGTGTATAATACTGCAATGTTACAAAAAAAAATTTAAAATGTACATAAAAGCTTATCTACACTTGAGAATGGAACTATAAAACAACTACACCATATAGAAAAAATGTTTTACTAAGCACACAACAAGAACAATGGTTTTCTAAGGATCATAACTGATCACAAACAATGCCTTCAAAATAACCAACCACATTTATGCAACTTTACACACTTTAACACACAAATGCTAATTCAAATAATTTATTAAATTACTGAATTGCAAACAACAAAGAATGTTCACTCAGATCAATCTGACAACATGGCAGGAATATAAATTAAAAAATAAATAATTTACACTGATTTACAGTTGGTCATTCATTACATTACTCAAACACTTGTCAAGTGTCTACAGATATAACGTTCGTGTAGAAACTTGCCACACTGGTGCGTTTATTAAGTATTCACATCTTGGAATGACAGGAACTGTTACAGCTCTGTGTGACCTTGACCTTCCTTTTCTCCTGAAACATGACAAAACCACACATCACCTAACTAAAAATATGTACTTTTAAAAAATTAAAAAAATTGCAATGATGAACTGTTTTGTGTGTTTGGAAATAGCTTAAATGCATAACACAAAATTCATACTAAATCAAATTTATAATTAGCTGAATTAGTATCACCAGCTAGATAAGAATATGGCACCTCACGTTATTTTGAACAGTTCTACATTACTTGCACCATTTGTCAATGGCAAAAATTGTACAAAATTTAAGCAAGCATTTGTAACTTAAAAACAATTTAATTTAGACATAATATACTTTTTTTGAAATACCGTAAGACAAAAAATATGGTTTTCCATTGCCTCTGCAAATTTCATAATATTCAGGGCTTAATTTTAAGTAATAAAAATCTAATTCTATGTATTATACCATTACAAACAGCAATAAAACACACCAGTTACAATAGACTAAGCGTGTTCAATTTATGCTAAGGTAAGCTGTGATACACATTTAAAGAGGGTGGGACATGAATGAATACTTCAACTGAAATCTTAAGGTTTTTATAAACCAACATAGAAAAACAAAAAAAAAATAATCATAGATAATGGTTTTTACCAAATTTATGAGCAAATAGTTTGTAATATTGATACCTACATTTCACATAATGCCTTGCACTGCGATAACATAAAAAAATTTATGGCAGAAGAAATAAACTGACAGAAGTACATCCCGCTGGTAAAATATTTGCTCTCGTAATAAGTAAAAACAATTGTGTAGGATTGCCTTTTCTTTGATTTTCTCTATTGGCTTCCATAACATTAAAAAATATGATTAACCTCTATAGCAAAAATTTTTATCTCTCAACCACTTAATACAGGAAAGACAGGAAAAAGCACAGAAAATTATATATTTCCCTCTATGTATCTGTAATGTGGAGCCTTAAACCTAACAGAGGGATGTAGAAATGCACATAGTAAGAAATAACACCATTTTGTGTACAGAGCAAGAAAACCAGGGGGAAAAGTACAATCACTGACTTCTCAACTATTAGCCAAGCAAGGTAACTATACCACAAATACACTTTATACCCAACAATGAAATGTATATGAAGATTCCATTAACACATAAAATATAACATAATGACAAAACATAGGCTATTTCATTGTGTGTTATGATGATGTTTTACTATATGACCTATTTTATATGTATTCAGATAGGCATCAACAAGATGTGCACCTGGATCAATTTTGGGAAAACCCTGGAAAACAGAAATATGAATGGTCAGACTGGGAATCGAACCTGGGTCCTACCAAATGCGAGTTGAGTATGTTACCACTGCACTACCTCGCTCGGTAATACTTGTGAAATACTTTCTGGCACATTTTTACCCACTTTAACCTCCAAACACAAAAACTGCATGAAAATTTCTTTCATGTAAAGTTTCAGTTACTAATCATCTCTGGCAGAAAAATAACACTTAAAAAAAAAAAATTAACTTATTTAAATGTGTACACAACCTATAGTGTCGCATAACTTTTAGTGAACATTAAGTATATTTTTAGCGGCTTCTTATATAACAATCTGAGCATATTATTGAATTAATAATTAATTTCATCTTCACAACACAATACCTGAAATGGCATGCACAACACTCCCTTGTCACGAAACAATGTCTGAGCAGTGTGTACTCCTTAACTTCTAACAAGAGCGAAATACATTTTCAGTGGCTTCTTGCTGAACAGAATGTATACCCATGGGTGCATTACAATAGATAAGGGCACAAAAAAATTTAGGCTCAATTGTTCTACAATAAATATTTTAAGAAACTTCTGGATTTGATGTTTACTTTCACAATTTATTGAGACACTACACATTTCCCTTGGCAATACCAAACTATCAGGAACAATGGATGAACAGTTTTCTGCATAATCCGTTTAATTGAGGCTTCGCTGTAAACTAACCACCCATAAGATTGAGGGACATAGGCACCTTTAAAACTAAACATTTTAGAACATTTTTATTTACAAATACCAGAAACTATGCAAGATTAAACTACTGATTACAATATAGCGTTCTGTTGAATGCTGAAATGAAATGTGTGGATAGCTAGCTGGCTGGTAATATTCCTCTCTATTAGTAATAAATGGGGTGCCATATTGATACTGAACTAAACTATGTTACTATGGGCTGTAATCAATTTATGCATATCGCCATGTAATATTAAGTAATTTTGGAGTAAAATGTTTCCAATTAGCACACATTGGAAGAAAAAAAACCATACTCGAGTAAATTATGCCCAATTAGCATAAATTGGGGTAAAATATACTTAATATAAGTAAATTACTCTCAATTAACATAAATTGGGGTAAATGATGCCCAAATGGCATACATTATACCCAATTAGTGAAAATTGGTGCAACTATGTTGTAATTTACTCTAATTTGGGTGTAATTTACCCTAATTACCCTCACTGGGTGTGCTTTACTTAGATTGGGTGTAATTTATCCCAATATATGCTAATTGGCATAATTTGAGTTAATATAGGCTCATAGTGTGTAATTTACTCCATTTGGGAATAATATACTTCAATGTATGCTGAATGGGCATAATTTACTCTGCTTGCATGTAATTTACCCAAATTTATGCTAATTGGGCATATTTTATTCATATTAATGCTTATTGGCCATATTGTACCCCAATTGATACACATTGGGGATAATATACTCCATTTGGCATAATTTACTCAAATTGGTTAAAATTTATTTTGATTGGTCATAATTTTACCCCAATTTAGGCTATTTGGGCACATTATACTGAGATTGGGCATAAGTTAACCCATTTTATGCTTATTTGGTTTAATATAAACAAATTGGGTATAATTTACTCTGGTGGGTGTAATTTACTCCAATTGGTGATTAATTGTCCCAATATACGCTATTACTATCACATTTAGTATTACACATATAGGGGTTTATTTGTGTGTATTGGGGTCCTCTATCACCCTGCGCTGTTTGGTCCATCATTAATGATACATCCCGTGTATGTATGCAACAAAACACTAACATGAAATTTGTTTACTTCAAATGTGGTCAGTAATATCCACACTAACATGAATGCTTCAGTTGAAATAAGAAAAGCATGTATTAACTGCGGTAAAATTTAGTAACAAACACATTGCACTGGGAAAGAGCAATACGGTATAATGATAATGGAATTGCTTCCCTGCAAAATTGGCTCTACTGAAGTTCAGTTGTAAACTACATAAAATTGGTTAAAAGAAGGAATACAGGGGGCTTGCACTACATGGAGTTCTATAGTGTATTCTTTAGTTAGGAAAGCTGACACTGCAAACTGCCAATGGGTTAAAAAAAACTTATAGCTGCCAACAAAACAATAAACATAAATGTGTTATATCACTAAGAAAAAAGAGCATAGAACTACTAAACAGTATTTCTGGGAAGTGATACACGCCTAATGCTGGCTTCATTACTGACAACTGATATCTTCGCAAATAACTGAACTTAAGTAGATTAATGGGCAGTGCAGCTTTAAAGCATTTTGGTGGAGCTGTGTCCAGACACATCCTCCATCATTTGCCAAAATCAAACCTAGAGTCCCCAAAATTATTTAAGACTATGCAAATACTAAAAATAGGAACATAGTAATAAAACCCAATTAAATTAGTTGAAAAATAAAAATTGTGCTTTAACACAATTTTTTTTTGGAGGAAAAATCTCACTCGCCCCATTTTCCAATTTGAATAGTTTTATATCCTATTCTTATGCGACTACTATAGTCTAAGCTTTAAAAACTGTAAAAAAAGAAATCTCTGAATTTAAAAATTTACTAAAGCTATTGTTTTGTGCATTACTATATACTGCATGGAAAATTAAACATAACAAAAAGGTAATACTTGTGAAACACAAATGCATACATAAGATGGATTTAGGTTAACGTCCTTACCAACACTGAGAAGCAACTATTTTTTCATGCCCTGCATTTATGAAGCTGATACTTCACCTCTGGGGAGAATGCAATCCTTTCACTTGTGTCTCACCCCTTCCTTTGCCCAATGTATATGAACGTGCATGCACACACATTTTAAGCCTTTAATTGTTACTTTCAATAAATTAAAAAAAGAGTACATAAAAAACTTTTATATAACACTGGTTTAACACATTTTCCTATTATACATATCCCATTTGATGATTTTGAAAAACTCTGCTACTTAATTACTTATATATGGCAGTTAAGAAAAGAGTAATTTGAACATTAAGAAACATTTTGATGAGAACTGTGAACTATTGATTAATATTTGTTACAGGGTATATGCTGTATCACTGAGTTTATGACAACTTGCTGCTTAGATAAGGTTTGAGTTTTAACAGCAAGAATGGATACAAGTATTATCTCATAACTGCAACTCATTTTTTCAGTGTAATAGAAATAATAATTGTTATAATGTATTCACGGTAACTTCAAGATTTTCTGAAGCCCTGCTAAAAATCTACTTTCATGGAGCAGATTATGTATCCTTCCGCAGTATGTAAACAAAACATTGTCATGCGACACCTGTCAAACGTTTTGTAAACAAAAACAGAGCCATGTGGGAACTGTCAAATATTTTGCTAACGCATTAACGTTTCATTTACTACGAATTCACGGCCCGCGGCTCGATTTCCAAACTTTTCAGCGAACAAAATCACTTTCATTTTGAAACCTGCAGTGTAGGTACATCGCTTTTCCATCAAGAAACTGTCGCACTTCTTCACTTCCACAACATCAAAACAACACACTAACATTTGGTACTAAAGAACCAACGCTAATGTGCTGCTATATCTTACGCTCCACAAAAAGCTTTCGAAAATAATCGATTACCAGTTATTGACCAAAAGTCTATTCCTTTTCATTCTTTTAAAATATTTTTTTCTGTTAAGGATTGCGAAGGGAATTACGTAACGGAAATATTCAAATGCCTTTCTATATTTTGCAAGTTTATTTAAAACTTACAAAGATAAACTGCGGAAATAATAACGCTAATACTAAAATTACATCTTAACCTAGAATTATCTAAGTAGAAAGGATGTGTTACGTTAGTTTTATAACCACAATTCAGCGTCTCCAATATCCAATATGGCGTGGTTATACTTCTGAAAAAAACGTGCCCAAACGGACAAGATGGAGTGTATGAGTCCGCTGGACAGACACGGAAATTTATTTAATTTCAATTTATAACAGTGAAATCTTTACCCATGAGTGCTACGTAAAAATGTAAATCTATAGTTTAGCAATATTAACTTTACAATTACAACATTAAATTTATACATATTAATATTTAACCATCAAACTATTTCTTTTCAGCTATAACCAACATGTCCCTTCAAAATCCGTTGTTAATTCGTACGGACTTTTAACAAATTATTATAATTTATTTAAAAAATATACTTAAAACTTAGAAAAACACCAATTTATATAGTGCTTCAGTGCTAAAAGCAAGACAAAACCTTTTTCCATATACAATTTTTTTTATAACCAATTGAACATGTAACTCCTAGGGTGATTTTTCAAAGGTTCTTTTCAAAAGTATCAAAGATACAGTGAAAGGATTATAATAAAAATGTATTAATTGAAATACCTTTTTTAACCTTTGCTGTATAAATAAAACACAAATACATGAGCAGGCAAAGAACTACCACAAAATGAAACTGAATGAGGAACTGAATTATTAATACACCCAACACCACATTATTACAACCACATGAAAAAATTGTACTACATGTGTTGCATGTTAAGCAAAGAGTTACTTTAGCCAAACATTTTACATGCTATAGAAATCAACATTATTTATGACATAACATAAGATTGAATTAATTTGCATTTGACAAAACTAAAGAACAGCAACATAAAGCACAAATGCTAGCAAGCTATTACACAAGAAAGGAAACTACGAACAGGATTTCCTAATATAAGAATATTTCACCACCACCATCACATAAGTAAAAAAAAAAAACATCGATCATTTTTTCTTGCATGCTGTAGTAGTAAAGATAAAAGGGGGGGGGGGAATCTAATTTTGCAATGTCTTGCATGTGAACTGTCATGGGAAATCAATAGGGGAACCTAACCTAATGCATCCTACAATTTCTTTAGATGCACCATAGATCTAGTACATGGAGTGCAGTGGACTAGAGTGATGTGTGTAAGAGAGAGAGAGACCAGGAGAAGATGGGGGGAGAGGCAGAGTAGGTAAGGAGGTGGGTAAGGCAGGGAGGGCAATTTTGAGGAAAGGAGAGGGAGTGAGGAAAGGAGAGGGAAGGGGAGTAAGGAAAGGAAAGGAGTGGGAAGGGGAGTGAGGAAAGGAGCGGGAAGGGGAGTGAGGAAAGGAGCGGGAAGGGGAGTGAGGAAAGGATTGGGAAGGGNAGGGGAGTGAGGAAAGGAGCGGGAAGGGGAGTGAGGAAAGGAGCGGGAAGGGGAGTGAGGAAAGGATTGGGAAGGGGAGTGAAGAAGGGTAGTGAGGAATAGAAGGGTAGTGAGGAATAGAAGGGTAGTGAGGAGTGAGGACTGGAAAGGGAGGGACGAGTGAGAATAGAAAGGGAGGGAGGAGTGAAGGAAGGAGGTACGAGTGAGGTGAGTGGGGCAGGGAGGAAGGAACGAGGTAGAAGTGGGGAAGCGAGAGGGAGAGGAGCGAGGGGAATTAGAGACAACTGAGAGATGGGGGGGAGAGAAAGAGGTAGAGAGACACTCAAGTGAGAGAGAGNCGAGCGAGGGGAATTAGAGACAACTGAGAGATGGGGGGGAGAGAAAGAGGTAGAGAGACACTCAAGTGAGAGAGAGGTAGGGAGACAGAGACTCAAGTGAGAGAGAGGGGGAGAGACAGAGACTCAAGTGAGAGAGAGGGGGAGAGACAGAGACTCAAGTGAGAAAGAGAGGGTGAGACAGACACTCAAGTGAGAGAGGGGGAGAGAGACTAATCAAGTGAGAGGGGGGAGAGACTCATCAAGTGAGAGAGGGGGGAGAGAGACTCATCAGGTGAGAGAGTTAAGTGAACAAGGGGAAATGAGGGGGGAGAGATAGAAATGAGAGAGAAGTGTGAGAGAGGGGAGTCAGACAAGTTAGGAGGGAGGGGAGACAGACAAGTTAGGAGGGAGGGGGGAGAAACAAGTGATGCAGGGCGAGGTATTACTTGATGTGGTAGGCTAGCCGGTATTTTAAGAATGTTGTAGCAAGTTAGAAATACAGGTTCTTTGATAAAATTATTAAATGTGTCCCCAAAATGTTTACAGATGAAAATAAAACATACCTTAGATGTGGATGAAATGGCACTTTCAAGATATCATACATATTATAAAGATTTTGGGGTCCTTTACATTACCAAAAAGTGCTTCTATCAAATTACTGTATTTTAAAACATACTACCCAGACACTAATGAACCTATGACAGCAGCCTGTACTAAACTTAACTACAGACTTCAAAATAATAAAATTATATGGTCACTGCCAAGTCCCATAGGTACAAGCAGTAATAGAACACTGTATGCCAGTTGAAAGCCTTGCACATTGTGATGATGGGGTACTTTCTGTCAGTGCCCTCCTAATCACTCCCTCACTTCTGGGCCTCAAAAGTAAAAACAGTCCCAGGTATGTGATCACTTCTAACCACAAAACATTAATCAATCTATAAATAAGCACTAATGTGTGTTAATTCACTAATAGCTATGTTTTACCTGTCAAAATAGTTTCTTCCTTTATGAAATATTTATTAGTCATCTGTGAAAATATACTTTAATAAATATGGGGTTCACAAGAAAGAACTATGACCTCTTAATGCTATTGTACATTTCATATAGGTTGTCATCTGGCCTCGTCTCTCAGCCGGCATCCGCCAGTCATGGGTGCACGCGCACGAGGCGCAGGCCCATGTGATGCATGTGTTAAGTGCTCCGAAGATGGGCTCCAACCAAAGAGGATAAGGGCTCTTGTTAAGTTAAGGCTTTCATTAAGGGTTTATGTAAGTGTTTTGCAGTGTACTGTGCACATTCTGTAATTAGCTTACAAGGATTTTGACGTATCCGTTGCAATGCACTCCTGTGCACATCTTGGGGCTACAGTGACTGAGGGTTTTGTTAGTGTACAAGATCTCTTGTTTGTGTTTGCTGTGTACTCCTGTGCTTGTTTTGTAATTTAGTGAGTAAATATTGTTGTATTAATTTTGCCATGCACTCCTGTGCATGTTCTTGTACTCAACATGGCCCCGCTCATGCTTCTTATCCATACACATGGTCCGCGGGGCCTGCACTTCCGGCACAGGCTAGTGTCCCTGCTTCCGATGGCCATTCGGCAGTCTCTCATTGGAGCTTAAGCCAGATGTACACATTCTGCTGGACCTACGGAGGCCTCATCATTGCTTTCACCGATCCAGTCATTCTGTTTGTTTAGTAGTATTCAAAACCTTTATCTTATCCCGGCAGCTCGTCTTGGCCCTTCCATCGATTTGGAGGGCCCGTAATTTATTATTTTCGCCAACAGGTTTTTCGTCTTATGTAACTGAGTGTAACAATATGCTGGTTCAGGTGAGGTCTCGTGCAAATGTTTTATTTATGCCGTTATGTTAAATAATGTACTGGTTAATTGGCTTTTGAGTTTGTGTATTGCCCTGAGTAGTTTAATGTGTTTTTACATTGTAATAAACACACGATGGCTCTTGATCTAATGTGCATGTGGTCACTCTTATTTGCTAAGTTTTAAGTACTCATCTTTCATGTATTTGCATTTGGTATGCTCCGTGGTAGCTGCTGAAGAGGTATGAGGTATGTGTCAGTGTTGATGCAAGCCACATGGCTACACCGTGACCTCAGAGACTGTTCACCGCGTGGCAGTGCCCAAAATTACGGCCTGGCACCCTGGGAACACAACTACTTTACCACTTCTATCTGTTGCCTCACCAGTTAACCCCTTTAACAATGTGGCACCTAGCAACGTGGGACTGTTTTCAAGCAAAGAAGTGAAACCCAAGGACAGTGAACTGTGTGCGAGATCGAATGATGTCGCGTGAACGTGGACTCTGCTTTTTTTGCTCTCTCTTCTGCTGGGCAAACCAGCACCGAGGTCGCGCCCGGAGTAATGGAAAAGACATGGGTCCACGCATGTGCATATGCCCACGCCAAGTACTACGGAATCGTGCCACGGTCATGGATAACAAGATGTGCATGTGCTTTGGCATTAAAGAGACTAATGGACTGGACTTGGATCAGGCCTCCCAACCATGTGGCCAGTGGTCCATGCTGCTATGCGAGGTGTCACCGCTGTAAGCATAACTGTGCCTAGTTGGGAACGATCATCCTTCACCCGCGGGTTCTTCACTTGTGAGGCGTGCTTCGACCGGCACACCAGTTCAGAGACAGCAGTACCAAGGGCAGACTTGCCGCTTGGGCCCGTGCACCAGGGCGCGCCGGTTAGGCTGTGCTGCACTCCCTGGAGACAGCCAGCTATCATTCCATGATGACACAGGTGCAGACAACACCCCCTCCTGGGACACACTTCGACGAGTGAAGGTGGTCTGCTGAGCATCCCAAGTGGATGTCGATGGGCAACTGAGGGCGGCCCTGATTTACATGGCAGCGGCGCACAACTTCATCACCGCCCACCTCATGCCGATCTACCAGCCGACGGTGGACTTGAGGATGCTCTGCCGCGCCACCTGGGGCTGCCGACGGGAATCCGGGGACGGATCACCATCCAGGTACGAAACCTGGCCACTACCATCACCGCCCTTGTGTGGTAGAGGGGCTGAGGGAGGACGTCATCCTGGATCAGCCTTGGCTTTGCGAGCAAGATTCCAACATTGAGGTAAACAAGGAGCAACCCCATGTCAGCACTGCCGGCCGACGTACTGCTTACAGTATCAAGACCCCCTCCCAGAGTACGCGCCAGTGTTCCAGTATGTGTTAAACCAACATCCCGATGTTTGCTGTGTTGGACTCGTTGCGGCGAACGTCACTTAGCACGAGATACCGACAGTGTCGGACGCCCCCATTTTTGTGAAACCTATCAACAATGACAGCCCCACACGACAGGCCAATTTAAACCAGGTCATGGACATGCTTGGGGACGGCATGATCGAGCCAAGTGTAAGCCCGTACAACTGTCAAGTAAAATAAAAAATATGGTACACTTAGGTTGACGTGCAATGATTGGGGTGCCTAACATGTCACCTGACCCAAGGGGTTCTATTGTGTTTGGTCAGAGAACACATGACGTCAGCCTTACTGATGGGGTGTCTAGACTCGTTCACCTTTGCCTTTAAGTAGTCCAGTACACAAAGTCGGCCGGGTAGGTCGTAGGCACGCTATGAAACTGTCTGCGCTGGCTAGAGCCTTTTGTGCTGCTAGGACGCCGTCCGGCATCGTGGTTGGCTGACAGCTGGTAGCTGCTGGTGGCATCCGGGGCCCCGTCCGGGTGCGACTGGTGGTCGAGCTGGTTCTGGCTAGTCCCGGGGCTGCCTGGCTTCGGGTGGCGGCAGCGGGAGTTGATGGTCGGAGGACGGCATCTGCGATGTCCAAGCCCACGAGCAGTTCAAGGTGTAAGCGGACCATGATGGGGTGCGGTGTCCCACTGGTCTTCTGGAGTGGCTCGAATAAATACTTGGGAGTGACAGAGGGGCGAGGCCACTGCAATCAGTGGGCGGTTTGTGCCTGATCCCGAGGGAAGCAGGAGCTGAAGGCTGACCGGGATGGATTGCCTGACTACTGATTGGCTGTAGGAGCCGTAGCTGCCTTCCTATCTGCTCACTTTGTTCCTCTTTGTAGGGTGAAGGGCATGGGGGTTGGTTCTTAAGCTCCAACGCAACAAGATAGGGGCAGGTGACAGAATTCCCTAGCTAGTAGTACCCAGAGGCAGTGGTGTCACGCCGCATCAGTCCTGTCACTCCAACCGGTGAATTTCACATGGTGGATGTAGTGAGTTAGCTGACTCAGGTGGTCCAATCTCTTTCTCACGGAGTGTACCTAGTAAGGGGCTCTACCATGAGTGTGTGCCAAGTGCCTTTGTGCACTGGGCCCACATTATGGGTGGCCCGCGAGTGTGTGGCATTTTAATGACGTATGTGCTGCTCGGTCAAGGGAGCCAGCAGTATTATGCTAAGGTCGGAAATCAGGTTAACAATACGCGGTCACCTGCCTCTCCCTTGAGCGATGGCATTTACCAGGTAGCAGAGAGGTAACACATCACCCTTATAATTAGAACTCAGTGGATAGACCTGAATGTATTTATTCTAAGGAGAATATATACAGTGACCCGTACTAATTCCTAGGCTCTCGTGGTTATCAAGCAACCGGCGGAAGTTACATTAAGAACAAGTGAAGAGGACCTGTTTGCAAGATAAAAGCTAGAGCAACGAAATAAGGAAGCCATCAGAACGACACTAACCCTACTGTCGACTAGCGGTGTCCTGAAGGGACTAGGATAGCTCCAAAGTGGAGCGTGTGCAAGCAGGGATTGAAGCTGGCTTCAGTGGTAGCTAGTTCTCATAGAGACAAAGGGAGCTGAGAGCCCTAGCACGGCTGTGGTAGGGTGAGCTGCTGAGTGATCAAAGCAGAGTGATGACAACTGGCGTTCTGAGGGGCTCGTCCGGCCTTAAATACGGTCAACGGCATCTTCCTTCGGCTACCTTCGGTTCTGGCATCTTTGGTGGGATGGCTCCTCCCTTCGTGGGCAGCGCAGCTATTGCTGCGCTCTAGGCGAAAGAATGAAACGGGGTAGCTTACATGTGTGCAGGTGGTATCCGACGCTTGCTTTAGGCAGGCTGGCTTTGTTAAGCTGGCTAGGCAGGAGCACTTGACTGACCTGCATATTAATGTAACTGGCAACGTAAGTTCGTCTGTCGTTCTCTTGGGGTGTCCCAGGGTGGGAGCATGCTTGTCGGCTCTGGAGGCAAGTAGACTCAGTGTTCGATTCTTTGTTGGGCTACTGTGATGCTGCACGGGATGTTGGGCTACTGTGATGCCGCACGGGTTGAGTCAAAGTTGAAAAAAAAGATTGCCAGTTACGCGTCATACGTTAAGGTTTTATCAATTTCAAGCCCATGAACAAACTAACTGTGAATGCGCACCCACTATTGCTAAACATCGCAGATATGCTATCAGGGTTGGGACATGCCATAGTCTTCTCCTCGTTACATCTTAAATCTGGCTTTTGGCAAATCCCAGTCAGACCTGAGCACAGACCCAAGACAGCGTTCACCACGCTGTATGGCCGGCGGTTCCAGTTTCGCTCCATGCCTTTTGGCCTGCAGGATGCCCCCGCTACCTTCCAGGCGCTCATGGCACGGGCGTTGGACGGGTACATTGGCCTGTTCACTGCTGCCTACCTCGATGCCATGGTGATATGGTCCCAGTCGTGGGAGCACGCCAACCACTTTGTGGTCATGATCAAGAGATTCCAGACCCACTGCCTCACCTGTTCACCCCACAGTGCCATGTTGGCGTGACCGAACTCCCGTACCTAGAGCATGTCGTAGACGGGTGGGGATACCAACCGCCCCAGAACAATTACAGCTGATAGACGGGAAGCCCCCACCCCAGACACGCAAACAGCTGCAGCGGTTCATTGGGATTGTGGACTGACTCTGCAATTATGTGCTTGCCTTCGCCACAGTCACTGCACTCCTGACCGACCTACTGTCATCTAAGCACTGGTACAGCTGGACCAATGCTGCCCAGAGGGTATTTGAAGTACTTAAGCATAAGGTTTCATGAATGCCACCTGCTTACCCACCCCAACTTACTCATGCCGCTTCTACATGCAGACGGATGTGAGCCAGGAGGGCTTAGGTGCGGGACTGTACCAGCTGGGTGACCAGGACGAACGAGCGTGAGGTTCAGGAAGGAGAGGCACTACTATGTTATTGAGTGCAAGTGCCTTGCAGTCGTGTGGGCGCTGAAGCGCTACAGCCACCACCTAGAGGGCAAGGAGTTTACTGTATGGACGAACAACCAGTGCCTGCTCAGATTGGAAAGAGCGCAGGGCCGGAAGTCGAAGTTCACGAGGTGGGCCCCAGCACTTCAATCACTTAATTTTGTAGTTGAGCAGGTACCAGGTAAGCATAACGAGCTAGCAGATGAGCTGTCCCGCCACACCAACCCTGACCATCAGGCATATGATGACACCACTTGGGCAGACATCCTTCCACCACCCATCGCAGCGAGTTAGTTGACCAGCCACTCAGTCTCTGGAGGCGACATGCACGATGGTGCAAGCGAATGTAGACCAGGCCTTCGACGAAGTCTAGCATGAGGTACTCAGAGTACAGACGACAGACAAGTTCGCACAGAGCAGGCAGGCAGAATGCAAATTTGGGCACCTGGATTACTACCAGTTAGTCTAGGACATTCTCCAGTGCCGTACATGCCATGGCAAAGCCTGTGGAGTGTGTTTGTACCGCAATCGGCCCGTGAGTGTTTACCAACTGTAACACAACATCTCAGCAGGTTACCCCAGTGCAGATGAGACGAGGGGTGCCATGGGCGAACACTTCCACTGGCTGGGGGTCAACAAGGAGACCATGTGCATGTGTAGTGTGCCTGATGCATAAGACCCGTCACAGTGACAGAACGGAGCAGCAACGCCCTAGGGAACCAACCAACTGTTTGACACAGTCAACCTCGACGTCATGGGCTCCTAACCATGAAACCACCAGGGGTAAAAGCTTCGTCACCATCGTTACCGACCTCTTCACCTGCTGGGTGGAGGCATTACCAGTTAGTAACACTTGGGCTGGCACTATCGCCCATCTGCTGGAGTCCGAGTTCTTTCCCCGTTGGGGTTATCCCGGAGTGCTTCTAACTGACAACAGCATCCAGTTCACGGGCCACAGATGGCCGATGGACTGCACCCGATGGCATATAAGGCATCACACCATTCCTGTCTGCCAAACCAGTTAGAAGTGCAGGATCAGACAGAACCGGAGGAAAGCCCTGTTCACAGCAGGCAGAGGTTGCAGTACGTGTGAGACGCAGCGCGCACCCAGCAGGCAGCCTACAAAACATTGCGTGACCGTGCATCCACGTGGAAAAAATGTTCGTCTAATGCGCGCGCACGTGCGTGTGTGTCTACGAGTACTTCCATGGGAGTACTTGTGTATTGTCTACTTTTTTAAAGGTATTCAAATTTTCAGTGCCTATATAAGACACGTCAGTATTCTTTCCCAATGTTAGCTAAACAAACCCAATAGTTCTGTTCTTACTTTAATCATGACACTGTAGAATGCTACAGAGAAAGCTAAACACACTTCCACTTTACTAGCAACACCGATGATGAACTTCACCTAACAGTAAATGCTATAATGGAAAAGGAATACCTACATATATTGATATTTAAGAATGTAAACAAATACTGAGTTGACAACTTATTACTATTAGATTTTTTGAACACGCCAATGGTCGCATGGAAGCCTACAAATTGACTCACAAATGCAACTCTGGACTGTGAAACCATAACAAGTCTTCCTCCTATTTTGGGCCTCCATCTCTTTGCCAGTTCATCATACTTGACGAGAGCCAGATGCATTCTCGCTCCCTCATTTCCAGCCTTCTCCTCCCTCTTATCATCCACCCTTTTACTGGGTTCATAAGCCTTGGGGTTCATCAGACATAATACAGACCTGCCCTTCAGTAAGTTCCCTAGGTTTCAGAAAGTTGTGTTTGTGAGTGATATAAACAACGAAGCTTTGGTTCCGTTCTTAAATATGGCGCAAAAAAGTACGCAGCATCCAATTTTACAGTTTTAGCAACTGTATGGTGTAAAGGGAGATTGCAGATATGCTTCCGTGGCATCATTTTATTTGGAAGAGGTAATTTTATTAAAATGTAGTTATATTTTGTTGACATATTCTCAAATTTTTAGCAACAGGCCACTAAGAATTTTTGCTCAGAAAAAAGTAGGCCATGTCCAATGTTAACGTTTCTGTAATTGATTGCAGACTTAGAAGGTCTGTAGTATAATTCTGTTCAGAAGACCTCTGACTATTGAAATAAATTAATGTTCCATGCAAAAATTGTATTGACTTTACGCTAGAGACAATTGAGAAGGGCTTACAATGCGTGGTAAATCCTTACACCGGTTGATGTTTTTAACATTTTGGGAGATGAGGGGAGGCTAAGCCTTTATGATATAAATTTTTCAGGAGATGTCTGCGTATTTAAATAAATTTTAATGTAATTTTAAAAAAAGCGTTATTTTTGCACTAGATACGATTGAATACAGATTTAATGCAAAGAAATTGCAAATTTTGATGTGTAGAGGTTGAGGGCGGATCAAAATCGGTACAAAATCCCCCAAAAATCTATAGTTATCAACCTGTCATAACCACCTTATTTTTTAATATTGTGAGGGGTCGTTTTAATAAGGTTCTACTGTTTAATAAAAAAAAAAAACTATTTCAGTTTTAAACTATTACGAATGAGAGCACCTTTCATAAAAATAATCTGGAAAAGTATTCCTGGGTGCACATGACCCGTCACCCTGGCCAGCTTGAAGAATGGATGAGGTGAGATGAGATGGGAGTGGAGACCCAGCAGAAAGAGGATGGGAAGGAAATGGGAGGGCACCAAGAAAATCCCCATTTCATGGCAGTGTCCGCCACATTCTCGACACGAGACCCCACATTCCAAAATGTCCTACCCATTGGAGCGTGGAATTGAACTTGGGACCTCAGGAGTGGGAAGCCAGTAATTAACCAACTGAGCCAACCGGGTCCCACAGTGAGGTGAGGTTTGGATGAAAAATTCCCAATGATTGTGTTTCTGTAAGTGCACGTTTCAGAATACCAGCATGTTCTAATCGGTGTGCCAATAGAACCACGAGGGTGCATATGCTTATAGCCATAGGCAAGCCACCCTTAGGCTTTAGTGCTATGCCAGCAAGTCATTAAGGGTTCTAGCAAACTGGCATGTATTTGAAAAGAGAACAATGCAAATATTGTCAATTATTAATGCAGTTTCCAATTATACTGCAGTACACAGTGCAACAGCATAGTTTTCCTATGACAACAATTGTGATTAATACAAATATTGCACAGTACCACTAGGGACTACCAATTGAGTTGTAATATACATCTACATTTGAATCTTTAAATGACTTCTTTCACAACAAAAAAATTATAAATTACATGTTTTCATTAGTTGAGTTGTAAAGTTGGTTGCAAGTAGAAAGCAAACAGAAAAAACAGATTAAAATTCAGTAGAGCACGCTAGTAATTCTGTATTACTTGCCCATCAGGGAGTTACCACAGAGGGACATTCAATCCATTCCAGCTAACTGCTCATCCAAGTACCTGAAGCAACTTCTTGTGCAAACTAAATGCATTCTAAACTGCATCTAAGACAACAAGAAAGCATATATAATCTTCATCACCACCTAGTATACAGTTTGAATATCTTGATACACACATACTTTTCTTTTGATGAAGCTGACTGCATACCATATGATAAGACCAGACCATTCCCTAAACTGGTTCATTGTGGCAGCAATTATTCTGTCTTAAGTAACTTTGCAAGATTTTTACAGTTTGGCAAAAGTAGCACCAAATGTTTACTTTTTGTTTATGTATCCTTCCACCATCAGCTGGTGCGTCAAGTGGAGGCTGTATATTTTATCAACACGCTGTCAGCTAATCCACTTGCCATTGTACTGTAATGCTCAACAAATTTGTCAAAAAAATTTGTAGGTTATAAAAGTAAAAATCTTACAAAAAATTTAATATTTGCTAACTCTTTACCGAGATAGCAAATTTGGGTTAACATTTGCGAGATGGTAATTGTAGTTCTTATCACACTTTGGACGTTACAGCTTATAACTGGAAATAAAAGCAATTCGGGAAACTTGCTTGACAACGCACTTTCATTCCCCAACAACTCACCAATGACTATTGCAAAGCAGGAATTCTGCTAGTTAAAGTTGGAAATATGCAGCATGGAATAATGTAAGAATTGCTTAAAAACTACCCACACCCATCCCACTTTCTTTGTATTATTAATATACAGTATAGTAACAACACAAAAACAACAAGGAAATGGGTTTTTCGGGGAAAACAACATGGCGTATAATGGACGTAGAAGTAACGATGACCGGCCCAATAGAAATTACTAGTAATCAAAATAGCTGTACATAGAAATACATGTTAATTTAAAAATTATGCAGAGCTCACAGAAAAATGAAACCATTGGTATCTGTTCGTAAATTTGTTATTTAGTGCTTCGGGAGACATCTGACAGATGGCACGCATGGCATGGCAGTGTTGTGAACCGAGCTCTTTACTAAACAGGTAGCAGCTCATTGGTCTTTTCAAAAATTGACATATTTCTGGCTCAAAACGACACAAGTTTGAAATATATTTTGTCAAATTATTTGAAAAAATAATTTAATAATACCTTGCAATATTTTTGTAGGGTTTCGGAATTAATATCAAGCACATATGGAGGGCATGGTTGGAGAGTGGGGATACGACGTGAAAAGCTCTCCCAAGGTTTGAAGTTAGTTTCATTTGGATACGGATCGTTTTAATGTGCATTTCATTTTGCACACCTATACATTACTACTTCAGTACAAAGTTTAGTTTGTAGCAACCGCTATTTTTTGATCACATAAAATAAAATGTATTAATCTAGGAACTATTTCTTATCCGCATACTTTTTGCTTGTCTGACGTGTGTTGGCAGGGCACTCAGAATAGCCAACGTCAAAGTAATATTAGTTTTTGTTCGGTCATACATCAGCTTATACAGGTTTTTGTAAATGGCATGTTCTTTGTTTCGTATAAGGCAAGTTGCCACTCACTGACTGTCATGATCTTGCCAAGTTATACGAGACAGAGAGTATGTAAATAAGTGAGCAGAAGCCAAGTCCATTTGCACAGAAAATCTACAGGAGATTGAAAATTTATTTCTGGACCATCGTTAGTAAGTCATCCATATTCCAGAATTCCAGTCTCTTATTACTAATAGGAAAAAAACGTTCAGTTTGCAAAAAGTCAAACTCCTGAAAACTGATGAGGGTGCATAAGGACAGTGTAGTGCATTTACTACAAACAGTTCAAGTTGAATGAGTTTTTGACTATAATTATGTTTGCAACATCTCTGATTAAGACAACACGGGCTTTGATCCTTTTATTCTTGTTCACAGTGAAACCATGGTCTCTTCAGAAGTGAACCTGAACAAACCTGTTGTGACAGACTACAGTCTACACCTGGAAGACCAATGAAAATTTACAATGGACAAAATTAAGAAGCAGTAGCAGAAAAACAAACACAGGTAGAACTAAGGCAAGCATAGATAAGTGGTCCAACACCAACCAGACTGATACATTATGTATTTGCAATGGTACAATATTTTTAACAAATGCAGATACCTACCTAGCCCACAAAACTTACTGTAATGGGAAATCAAATTTTACAACGGACATCTGTGCATTACATTTTTATATGCAGTGATACAAAAAACATAGTACTTTAAAAAGAAATAGTTGATTTTGTGCAAAAAAAAAAGTTATAGCTTGCTAATATTCCTCTGATGATACAATAAAAAGTGCAAATGTAGTCAACTGTAAGATCAGTAACAATAATTCATAAAATAATAAATGAGACATCTGAAAGTAGAGGCCTTTAACGGAATTTAACTACTCTTATTGCTAATGTTAGTTAAAATAATGTAAAATCATAACATTATAAAAAATGGTTTTGCTACATAAATGACCACGTGCAGAAACTGTTTGGCGATACATATTTTCATTTTACCAGTTGGCTTCTCAGTGTCATATTTTTATATGCAGCAACGTATAATAAAAAGTATAATCTTTGGAAAGCAACTGCAGCTTTTGAGCAGAACTGTAATAGCTTGCTAGCATTCTTCTGCTGGTAGGACAGAGACAATGACAAAAACAACGTACGTGCAGACAGGTGGTGTACAAACGAGCAGGGAGAGTAGAAGCGTGCAAGAGGATTATACAGGCGTCAACACGAACAGGATGTGGATTGTGCACACAATTAGGGCTGAAGCAAGCCAGGAAGTTTCGCTACGGCTGTCCACATCTGTAAACAACCTCTCCATCACTGCTGGGTAAGGCTAGGCACACACAACATACAAAATAAATTTTACTGTATTCAACTTACCTTTAATTACACTACTGAAAGGAGGTAGCAAACGCGAGTTCTCACAGGGGAGGGGTTACTCGTAAGAGGGGAAGGGGGTATGCGCACACGCACACAGTTGGACTAACACATTCTCCTTGTGGATGCATGATCAAGCACAACGTTTCGCCGTGAGCCTAGTGCCCCAGGAGGCAAACTAGGGTGTGGTGGGAAATTCTAAATGTGACACGAGGGGTTATCTTATGTTGAGGACCAGGTGGCTATCTAGACTTAGTGATGCATTGGTGGGCAAGTTCCCAGCAACTCACTTCTGCACTATTATTTGAAGGTGGTAAGGCCCTCACCACTGCGCTGAAATTAAATTTTAAGTTTGAAAGTACGTAAGTGCTATGATGTTTGGCCACTGTGTTGTTAATGCAGAACTTCTGTCAAAGCAAAAATGGATGTTGATGTGCCAGTTCTGAGGCCTGGGCTATAGGTTATTTGTGGTCACACGACAGAGAGGCATACTTTTATTTCTTATTTCCTTTTAATAATGTGATTAGTAAGTAAACCCATCAGTTTATTCCCACCACAGCTTATCATTTATGCTGAAGGGTGACTAGTTTAAATTTTAAAATAAATTAGAAAACTTAATTCATGATGTTTATAATAAGCGTTTGCTATTTATAACACAAAAAAAATTTCCAATTAGTAATGTACCACCTTATGTCTGTTCCGAGATGTAATTAAGTGCCAAGATATTGATATCAATTTTGGTTTTTAAATGGAACTATACCCATTTTTCCCAATAGCATAAAATGTTATAAAGCTGCAAGTTCAGCGACATGATTATTTTGAAAATCCGACGAACACTTTATAAGATATAAGGGGGTGTTCATATGTGTATGCATTTGACTGTAGTTGTGGAAGGGGTATGTTGCATCATCTGCTGGGATGTCCTGCAGTGTTCCTACACTGGTGACTCACGCGCTAGTGATACAGTAACACAAGTATCGAATTCTTGTATATTTTTTTGCCATTAAGCCTTCATATTTAAGATAACTGAAGATATAGTCCATACTGTATAAGAAGGCCACTTTCTGACAGGTCTGCGAAAGTAGAGCCACTGTTTACATTTGACTATGTATCCTTCTGTCATCAGCTGGTCCGTCAAGTCGGGGCTGTACTTTTTATCAACACGCTGTCAGCTAATCCACTTGCCATTGTACTGTAATGCTAAACAAATTTTAAGATATTTTAAGACTGACATCTGTCTAAAAAAATAAGTAGGTTATAAAAGTAAAAATATAAAACATTGCAAACAATTAATATTTGTGAGACGGTCTGTTGTATCTATTATCACACTTTGGACGTTATAGCTAATATATTCGAGTTGGAAATATGTGACTTGGAATAACGTTAGAATTGCTTAAAAACAATTCACGCGTGTCTCATTTTCTACAGAAACAAGGAGATGGGTTTCATGAGAACAATATGGCGTATAATTTACGTAGACAAACGATTACCGGCCGAATATAAATTACTTGTACTCCAAATTGTTGTACATGAAATATATGTTACTTTAAAAATTATCATTTCTGGCTGGTAATACCTCGCATAATATCTGACGGATGGCGCGCACAGCACGTCACAGCAAAGTTTGAGCCGCTGTTTTTGGATAACAGATAGAGTCTTTTTTAAAGTTGATTGTTCTTATATTACGGGCTGGAAATATATTTAATATTCGTGTCATTTCGTCAAATTATTAGAAAAAATAATTCAACAATATTATGCAATATTTCTGTATGCTTTTGGAANTTTCGTCAAATTATTAGAAAAAATAATTCAACAATATTATGCAATATTTCTGTATGCTTTTGGAATTAATATAAAGGACGTGTCAAAAGCGAGGTTGGAGAGGGATGATACAACGTGAAAAAGCTTTCTGAAGTTAGCACAACTTCAGAAAACTTTTCCACGTTGTATCGTTCTATTGTACATTTCATTTTGAACACCTATACATAACTACATTATCATGAAGTTTAGTTTTTAACACTAACAACCATTGTTTTGTGACCTTGTAAAATAAAATGTATTAATATATCTAAGAACTCTTTCTTATCCGCGTATTTTCTGCTTTTCTGATGTGCATCGGCAGTGCACTCAGAATAGCCAACGTAATTTTAACTTTTGTTCGTTCGTGCATCAGCTGATACAGGATTTTGTAAATGGCACTTTGTTTTTTTCGTATACGTCAAGTTGCCACTCACTGACTGTCAGAAAGTGGCCTCCTTATACCGTATGGACCATAGTATCATTTTATGTTATTAAATTTTTTTAAATTGTTTGCTTTAAATACCAGAAACTTAGTTACACTATTTTTTCAACATTATTAAGATTAAACTAAATGTGAAAAAATGAAGTGCATGGTTCTTCGTTATCAATAATTTGCAACACTAATTAAATTGTATTGTTCTCCTTTTCAAGGAAATATCCTTTCCCATAGTGAATGTTGTCTTTAATTCTGCGTGTCTGGTAACTCTAGGCCAGGTTCCTGGGNCAAGGAAATATCCTTTCCCATAGTGAATGTTGTCTTTAATTCTGCGTGTCTGGTAACTCTAGGCCAGGTTCCTGGGTCATCTCATAGCACTGATGATTTCCACCAACTTAGGGAAGTGGACAGTGGGATGGAATTGCAGTGCCGCTCCCCTCACCAC
Organism: Clitarchus hookeri; assembly: GCA_002778355.1. NCBI lineage: Eukaryota > Metazoa > Arthropoda > Insecta > Phasmatodea > Phasmatidae > Clitarchus > Clitarchus hookeri. The sequence continues at coordinate 227,836 of NQII01000330.1, read as the reverse complement.
ACCTCTTGCCTTTGCCCGACAGTGTGCACAACTCAAACAGTTTGTTCATAGTTGGTAGTCTTTTCTGGTTTATAGTAGCAGATTCCTCCTCCCATGTACTTCATTAATTTCAATGAGGTAGCAGAAGTGAATGCCAGGGACAAAGTCACAATCGTATTGGCTGGGAAATCAGTTCACAGTATGGCTGTGGAAGAAGAGAGTTCAGACAGTACAGCAGAACCACACTACGAGTGTGGGTTATAAAGACACATTTGCTGTAGCAACAATTATTTAACACACCCCCATGTTCTATAGGACAGATAGGGTTAACTTGCTTGATTAAAATAAGTGCCTTTTTGTGTGCTCCCCTACTGTAAGGATAGTATTGCTTTTTCTTACAATTGAAACATGTGTAAATTATTTGTTTCTCTGCAAATACACATGTGTCATGTAGAGGTAGAGAGGTCAAAAGAATATCTGTGACTTTTCCTTCCCTTGAATACACAAAAGTAATGAGTAGCACCCCTTCTTCTCCTTCAATACAGTGCCTCTATTCAATCAAACACTACCCCTCTCGAACTTGGTTGGCTATTATCCTGCTGCCAGGCAAAGCTCCATCCAGGGAAAAGTAATGATGGCACTAGCAGCTAGAAGAGGGCAGGTAGTCAATGAAAAGGAAGAGTGCCAAAGGAAGAGTGCCCAAGGAACAGTGAGACATATACAGCTCCAGAAAGAGACACTGCAGGCTATAAGTAACCTGCAGCCTTCAACATTGTTTATGTATCAAGCAATGACAAATAACGGTTACTGCTGCTGCTGTTTTTGAAAATACGGTGCTTGCAATTACACGTTGAGATCCAATTTATAGGCTGTAAGATTCAAATGATTAGCACAGCTGTAATGTGTATGTATTTTCAGTCTTCTTGCATGCCTACTATTAAGGAATATAAAATTTTTTTTTACGTGATTATTTGTTATTTTTATTTTAATAACATTTACGTAAACAATGATGAACATACCACTGTCAGATGCTCTACATTGTATTTCACGGCTAACTTGCGAGCAACAGTGAGCTTAACAGCATTTAGAAAAAACAGGATCCCCCATGAAGCGAGAATGCGATAACACTGCATGAAATGATGCTACAGAGTGATTTTCTGTTATAACAATAATTTGCTACAGCAATAATTTATCTTGCCATTGTCAGTTGTCATAGTGTAGCTCCACTGTATTTTGTAATTTTTAAAGTTAAATAGTAATTCAAATTCTAACAGCATCCTTGAATGTTTTATAAAAGGTAGACAGAATGCACAAATACTCTCAGGGTGGTACTCGTAGAGACACACACAAACGAAAGTCAGACGAACACATTTTCCACGCAGATGCACGGTCGTGCAATGTTTCGCTGACTAGGTCAGCTTTATCAGGCGGTGAGCGGTGGCACACTGCAGTCTGGTGAGTGGTGATTTGCAAACAGTGAACCTAGTGGCCAGCAGGCTAACTAGGGCGAGGCGGGAAATTTGAAATGTGGCAGAGGGGTTGTATTATGTTTAAGCCAGGTGTCTTGTCTGGATTTGGTGATGTATTGGGAGGGGGGGCATTCCCACCATTTCAGTTCTGCACTATTATTAGAAGGTGGTAGGGCCCTCACCACTCTGGTTGTGTAACACAAGTCAAAGTTCTGGTTGTGAGATGCTGCATGTGCTGCAACTGGTTTCACCTGCAAATTAACATTTGCCCCAGCTATGGCTTGCTTGATGTTCACTCTACGGCCATTCAGTCTGTCTGAGAGCATTGGTGCCAAGGCCAATGTACTCTGCATTGCAGTGAATGCACTGTAGCTGGTAGATAAAATTTTCGGTAGCACAGTTGTAGCTGCCCTGTATAGGATAAGTCTGATTGGCGAGCCTGCTGTTGAAGGAGGTGGAAGACCGGTGTATGGAACAAGCACTACAACGTGGGCTATTGCAAGGATGAGATCCCCCTGGGGGTGGTTATATTACTGACTGTGGAATTGGGTGCACTCCAAATTACCACAATGTTTCTATACATTTCCAGACATATGTTGATATGGATTTTTTGGTTCATTTCCCTTTCAGGAATCACCTCCTGAAGTTTATCTCCATTGTTCAGTCTCACCTTGCATTACAAAGACTTTAAAGAACATGAAATACTATTCATTAACCCTTCTCTTCAGAATTAGAGTCTCACTAGTAAAGTAAACGTCAGAGCTATGTCATTTGCTGTGGATGAGAGACCATTAACAGAAGAATAATTTAAACAAAAATTGTACGAGTGACATATTGGTAAAATTCCAGTAAAGCATTTCAAGGTGAAAAATTTAATTTTTGACACCTGCAATTAATGCAAAGAAACGTCACTAAAAAAGGAACATTTTAATACAACATGATGACACTAAAAAGGGCTACAAATACATAGGAAACTGTTGAGTTAAAGAACAAAAAACAAGTTAAAAAAATGCATTAGAGTATGGCAAAATAAAAAATTACAATAAAACTAAAGAAAGCAAGCTAGCCAGCAAATAATAAAGCATTTAACCTCGGCAGTTGCGCTCAAGCACCAAATGTACAGAAAAATCTGAATTTATAGGTAAGTCTTCTGATCAATAATTCTGTATATCAAACTGAACTTAAAAAGCAGAGCTTGCAACAAGTTTTTCACATGTCACACAACTAGCTTGTATCACAAGGATTCAACACAAACACAGCAGGCTATGTCAAAATAACTAAGTAACCATTGTTGGCCAGCACGTCAGCTCAGGACCCACAAAATATAAAATGCTAAAACAAAATTTAAATTCACGAAAATTTAGTTATTGAGCATTCCATGCTCAAATTCATTATTTTCAAGCAAACTAATGGAACCAATTTACACATCCCAATTATCATGAAACCTATCACACAATGACAGAATCTTAAACAACTTATCTCTCTGATTCTTGATAAAATATTCATATGTCGTGGAAATAAATGTAATTTATACTACACTGTTGAGCTGCTGTATAAAAAGATTTACCACAAATGCTACAAAAATAACTCGCACAAAATTAATATTGTACGCACATTTAATTGCTATGAACATGAAAATAAATAACTTCATTACTATAATGATCGTACATGATTTTTTTTTTTCTAATTTAAGAATATTTTAGCTGTTAAACTGTAGTATAATACTTAGAAAACTAAATTTCCAGTTTATTTTGGGGACTGTTGCTAGTCAATGAAGAACTTATTAGTTTAATTTGTCTGTACTACCACCCACGATCTAGCCAAATTTGTTCTCGGAAGACTTTTGCAGGGCAAGAAAATGTCTTAGTGAAGTGTTTACTGTGTATAAAACTAAGTATTAGGTAATCATACGTAACCCCTTTTAAATAAACAAGAAAACTGAATCAGGTGCTTACCTTTACTGTGTGGTACAGTCTTCTCGGATGTTTTCGCTTTGTCCACATTTGCAGACCGAGTTTTGTCTGCAGTGATACTCTCCTGATCATCAGGGCCTGGCAAGGCTAGAGCTTCAGCCAACTCTTCCTTCACTTCATTTCCATCTCCAGGATCCAGCCTGGAGCCTGCCTTCTCCTCTCCAGGTTCTGCCCCTTCAGTCTCTTCCAGCACTTTCTCATCTTCCTCGAGAGGCTCTTCCGCTACCTTCACAGTTTGAGCTGGCTCTCCTGCTGCATCTGCGGGAGCCTCTTCCGGCAGCTTGTCGCCTTCTGTCTTGTTCTTCGTCGACTCTGTAACGCACAGCACAATGCTTAAGGTGGAACTCCCTACAGCATGTTAGATTCTTTGTTTTTCTTGATTATGAATGTGTTCAAAGAAAACAATTCCAAAAGTATAACTGTAGTGAAATAACTGTTCACCTTACCTTGCAGTAAACACACAAAAACTGAACTATGTACCCGTAACTAGGTCACATTATTGATTCTGCCATATTTTGATAGAATAGTGACATAATTATAGGTTTGCATAGTTCAGTTACCAGAGTAAAGTCAATAGTTAGTTCATTATAGACGTACTTTTGGAATTTTCATGTTCAAAAAAATAAATAAGCACGAAAAACCAGGAAGGNTAGTTAGTTCATTATAGACGTACTTTTGGAATTTTCATGTTCAAAAAAATAAATAAGCACGAAAAACCAGGAAGGCAATATGACAGGTGAAACTAGCCCTTAAAGGTTCTGGCTGGCGCATAATGTATGTTGCAGAGGTTTGGTAGAAACCATGTGATTCAAAAGTGGTTATATACTTTGTAGTGGTGTAAGAACATGAAAAGCATTTAAGAAACGTTTCATGCCCAAGAGCAAGTTTCAAATTATGTATATGCATGGGCGTGAAAATGGGTACAATAAGTGTTTTCCGAATCATTTTAAGCTCCTGAATTTTTTGTACAGAAACATTAGAGTTGTCTTCTGACACCCATCATACTTCCATCTATACTAGATTGGACTGGATTGNATTTTTTGTACAGAAACATTAGAGTTGTCTTCTGACACCCATCATACTTCCATCTATACTAGATTGGACTGGATTGTAAAGGGCTTATTAACGTCCCCTCGAGTTATGCCTGTAGGCTTATCAGGGGACGGCTTGCAAACTAACTTATGACTTAACTTACACAAACACCCGTGCTTTACCTAGGATTAGAAACCCAGGACCTCCCACATCCCAGACCGGCAGCACACTAACCGAATGTGCCACTGGAGGTCAGCTTCATCTTTACTAGCGTGGTATAAAAATATAGGGTCACCACTTAAAGTCATGTTCAGTCAAGTCACTGATAGGAAAACTGCATGCCGGTCGAGCACCTTGTGCATAGGGGCAATGAGACAAGAGGTGAGTGAGCAAGAATTGGCCTTACAGCTAACATGTTTCGAGGCTTTGAACGCACAAAATATTAGCAGGCAGGCAGAACATATGCCTAAAAATTACCTTCCAAAACAACTGGAGGTGCGTGCAACTTAGACATGAAGTATTTATTTACAACTAAAATGGTTAGTTCAGGATAAAGATATATTATCACGTGTTGTAACAGCATATTTCAACTCTAAGTCATTATTTAATCTCTAGTTCTACTGTATTGAGATTTACATTGAATTACTGGTGTTTAATTTATAAAAAAAAAAACATCTGAAAACCTGAATTGCATACTGTGATCCATTTCTGCAACACTAAAGGATTGTGTATCGTGCTTCAAGAGGCAGAGAATTGTACATAACTAGTAAATTGTTGGGTTTATTCACATAAAATGTGAGTTCAAAGAGTGATGCTACAAATTACCATGTGCTTTTATCACATGCCTCTAATACACAAGTGCAATGACAGCATATAAATAATAGCACCAGAATGCAGTACTAATACTGCAATTTGTCCTTGGTTCTAATTAGCATGCAAAAACAGCAATTCCACTAAAGGTTAAGGTACCAAAAAACACATAAAATCCACATAAATATAACTGACTGAATCTGGAAATAATGAGTGTAGAAAGAAACAACATTCGGTGAATGGAGTAAAGGAGAGGGAAAGAGAAAGATGACAGTCAGTAACAGTCCACAAGTTATTAAATAGAAGCACTTTTACAACAGTGTTTATTAACAGATGTGTGTAATTGGTTAGATAAAAACTGTCATCACCTTGTGACTTTTGTGATTCTTCTTTTGCCTTCTTTGGTCTCCAAATTTTTGCTTTGTTGGCAAGATACTTCACCTGAAAAAAGTCACACATATAACTGAAAAGTTAAATTAACATCATAATTTATCATCACAATCAGTATTCTAATAAACTTACCTCCCTGTCTAAAACTGCCATCTTGTCTGTTATCTGTCTAATTGTTAACTTTGGTGTTTCATAAGGTGCTAGCTTTGCTTGTTCAGCCTCCATCTTTTCTTTCCATTCCTAAAAAAAGACCAAAACTATGTGAAATTAACTACAGTAATACTATTTAATTTGAACATGTGCAAATTTACAGGGGAAAAAATTAAAACTATGTAAATATTTCCCTCTCCAAAATAAATCCTGGGAAAAGAGAAAGAAAGGTAAGGAGAAGGGGTAGCAGACATGGGCAGAGTCTGGGATATAGTTAAAATGTGAATTTTATTTTTTGCTAGTGATACTCTCCACTATTTGCTCTCACATAATTAATTATGAGACAAGTGACTGCCATGGATTAATGCTGCTACATCATGATACTCAAAATGAGCTAGGCACATTTGAAAACTTGTATCATAAAGGGAAGTAAATGTACTCGACCGCTGAGAAGCAAGACTGGAGCAAAGGGCCATATGATTAACATGTAAAGGGGGTGGAGAGAGTGGACATCAAAGTGGTGGCATCTTACAACCTGGGAAACTGGTATTCCACACCCTCCTGGAAGGTGTGCTGTGATTAGCTGTTTACTTTGTGGGCATCCTGTAAGTGCTCTAGCCCCTAAGCAACATTTGTGGGACTGAAATTTTTTGAGAAGGTTGTGGGCAAGGAGGGATAAGAAGGTGGTGAGGGAGGTAAACATGGTGAGAGCTTGGTATATGCTGCAGCCTTACATAATGTTTGATCCTTGTTTCGAATCTCATTGGGGGTAATTACTGCATAATTAATATGTAATATTGATACAGTACAGTGTGTTTAGTACAGTAGACACTTAGCAATGTACCAATTTGGCAATACAGGAAGAGTATAAAAGAATACCCCAACTTTGAAGGTCTATAATATCAAAACCAAACAACCTACAACCTTGATTGACCAATCAAATGAACCATGGAACTGTGAAGTTTGTTTACCATACTATCATAAATGTTCAATGTGACCACCACGAGCGGCCCGAACAACATGTAACCAATAATCAAACTCGTTCCCCACTCTTGTCAGCATGTCCGGTGTTACGGTTTGGATGGCGTCCGTAATTCTTGTTTTGAGGTCGTCAATGTTAGCCGGCAATGGTGGACGAAACACTTGATCCTTTATGTACCCCCGTAGAACAAAATTGCACGGGGTAAGATCCGGGCTTCTTGGGAGCCATTAATGAAGAGCCTCGTCACCAGCTGCTCCTCGGCCAATCCAGCGTTGCGGCAATGTCTCGTTCAGGTATCCGCGAACAACTAGGTGCCAATGGGGTGGCGCACCATAAAGGAAACATCAGACCGTCCCCTTCACATTAACGTGTCAAATGTGAGCTCGCTACCCCCTCACCACCTCAAGCCAAGAGTTACGAACGACATCACGTAGATGTCGTTCAGGCTGCTCATAGTGGTCACATTGAACATTTATGAATGGATGGTAAACAAACTTCATGGTTCCACAGTTCATTTGATTGGTAAATAAAGGTTGTAGGTTGTTTGGTTTTTATATTATAGACCTTCAAAGTTGGGGTATTCTTTTATACTCATCCCATCCTGTACATGCACTTAGCATAGTCACTGAGAGCCTAACTGCATGTTCAACCCCTAAGAATGCCAGGAGCATACTGAGTCATCCCTAAGCAGCCCCTCCTTTACCCTTTTCCCAAAAAATATTCAAATGTGTTGAAGCATGCTGGGTTCAACATCTGGTGAGTTTGAAGTCATGTAATTGGATGTACTATGCATGTACAGAGAGTAATGAGTGCACTGAGACGTGTATATACCAAGCAAGCTAAGTACACTTCCTCACACCTCGGAGGCTGGGAACATACTGAACCTCAATCACCAATACATTTTGATTTTAACCCCCTGTTTTCGGCTCGGACATTCTCTTTACATCGAAAATCATCGATTGTCAGCGCAATCCGCAATGTATTACAACCCTAATACACAAAGACCAATTTTCATTTTCACTGAAATAAAAAATGAAAGCTTCAATATTTCATTTTTGTTTTGGTACTACAAATATTCACATAACCCACCCAAATAAAAGGTATTGGTAATTTTCTCATTTTGTATACTAATTGTTTTGTACCTACGATACCCTATAGGTCTGTCATTTGTGTTGTCCATATTTTGCGACCAAATTATAGTTATACTACTAATGCCAATTTTTGAAGGCTTCAAATATGTACATTAAGTTTTTCAATTTATAGCTGTGTCAAATTTGCCCTTTGCATTACTAGGCTGGTTTAACTTGAAGTTAATGTTGCAGTGACTCTCCACAAGACTTGGTTTTATTTGTCAGCATTTGTTGCTCTCCCTGTGTTATACACAAACATAAACACAATGTAACATACCAAACATCGCAAATTTTAGTGAAAAGTGTATTACGAAAACGAGAATTCAATATCCTATGTGCACACCTGAAGTATTCTTTTGATTACTGGCCAACTGTCTTTGTGAGAAAACATTAAGGGGCCCACCTACCTGGAGATATTTTCTATGCTTGAGGCAGAGAAGAGAGAGAGAGTGATAAGGGCTACACTCACTGTTACGCTTATTAAGTGCGCCGTTGCCACTAAGCACAAACGTGTACTCTGGTCATGCTGCATGTACCTATAAGACTAAACTGTGGTGGAAAGTCTTTAGCAAGGACCTTGAGTCCTTGAGTATTTTTATATGTATCAGATGCACATATTTTTATACAGTGCTTTGAAATAGCCATTTTAGCTATGTTGTAGTACTGTGAAATTGTGTTTTTAATGTGCGTGGCACCTTCAAAGTACTCAAAAGGCCTCGCCTGAAGTGTGTGTTCTTTTTGTAGAGCACATAAGAGACATATTTAATAGTTTCATGGATAAAAGTATATTTAAAACACTCTGAAAGACAATTCAAGCACTAGGTAGACAGGTCCTTTACGTATTTTACAAGGCCAATAAGAATTAGGTTAATACAGTTCTGAACGTCTTGTGATGGCACCTAAATTGGGTAAAAGTTAAAACCATCCAATTTAAAAAAAAAAAAAAAAAAAAAAAAAA
>NQII01000330.1:207050-218921 GCA_002778355.1 Clitarchus hookeri | reverse complement strand
ATGAGAGATTAAAACATTCATTTGGACACAGACCAATTTTGACAAAGAGCTTGTATGTATTTGATATCATGGTTCCTTGAGGATTTAAGCTGCGTTTTATTTCCTCTGTATTTTTTTTGTATGCCAATGGCTCTGTTCTTACATAAATCATAGTGTTATTGTGAGCAAGTGGTAGCATTTGATTTTCTATGTACGTCATAACAATATTCTTCAGGATGGTCTCCTTGTAATTGGGAAACCTAATTTCGTCTCAAAATTACTTTTGTTATAATCATGCCTGTAAGGATTAAAACATTTGTATAGTCCATTCACGGTTACTTCAAGCTTTACTGAAGCCCTGCTAATAGTCTACTTCCAAGATATTCCTACACCTCATACAAACAAAGCTTAACCAAGTGTAGAAAGTTACACCAAAGGGACAATGCACAGAGTTTGTGCGCACTCACTTCAATAACATTTTGCATAAGAACTATTTCTTACTAGGCATTACCAAAACACATGTTTTCTCTCTATAGACTGTTCATGGTAAAATGAGCACTTTTGAAGCTCTGGTTAGTTTTTCCTTTTAGCCATTTTTTATCATTTAACCCTCTTTTTAAATAAATACTGCATGTACGTAATCAACACAGTATGTATAATCCACCACACCTGGAAGTTAATGTCTAAGACTAAAATAAAATATAGTTATTGACTATCATTCCAAATGAGAGGACTTTCAAAAGTGCTCACTTTACTGTGAACAGCATATAGTTTTATTCTTATTAATTATAGATTAAATATTATATATATATATATATATATATATAAAGTTAAAGTTTAATTGAACAAAAATAAGGAATTTTCATGTTAACAGAAGTATAAAACACTCGTGATGCACGCATATTTAGGAAAGAACCAAACACGTGATACATGGGGTGAATTTTCAAAGGTTTGATTCAAAAAGTGTGTAGCAATCACGAATAGACTATAATACATAATTTACTAAATGTTCTGGTACCAAAAGAATTTATTCTCAAATATAGTAAAATTATAGTATTTTGATGAAAGCAAAAAATATTAATTTAATAAGAGCCAAAAAAAAAAAAAAATAATAATTCTCCAATTTCAATAGTATGGGAATTAACGCCAAAGTAAATCTGTTACAAGATATTATTTTAATNCCAAAAAAAATAAAAATAATAATTCTCCAATTTCAATAGTATGGGAATTAACGCCAAAGTAAATCTGTTACAAGATATTATTTTAATTTCAAGCCTACCAAACTGTGTATCCTCAAAGTCACTATAGTGATTACGTAACACAAGCATCAGCAATTCTGAACACAATTTTTACACGCTCGTTCCACAAGCTTTACTTTAGACGTGGACCAACTGAACACCAAAATGCACAATCAAATTAGTGTTACTTTTACACCACATTTCTATTTAATACAGTTACATGCTGGACTTCGTAACTGGTTGAAAAAGTTGAGCTATTTAAAGATGGTGGTTTCTGCAATTGCTACATGCATCAATGCTTGTGGACAATATTTTCAGATATCATACCAAAGCCAATGGTAAAGATAACTTTGTTTAATGTTAATTCTGAATAAAAATCAACAATCCCAATTCCAAAATATTCACCAAACAAATTCTTTGCAATAATGCTGTTTAATGACCTTAAGGCAAATAAATGATTTTGGACTTTTAATAGAGGAATAGAGGGTTTAGAAAATTTTACAGATTTTAACCACCCGACCCCTATGCATCAAAATGGGATGGTATCTACTTATAGATATTAACTGCTTGGAGTACAGTGTTTGACAAGAGAAACACAAGGCATAGCAACTTATTTTTCAGCTGATTTCCCTCAAATTTCTGACTTTTTTAAAGAATTTTTTTACAGTTCCCAAAATGGGGTTTTTAAAGAGAGATGGTATTAATAAAAAAGGTTGCAACAGTGAGGTTTTATCTGTATTTTCATTGGATTTTAAAGCTCTTTTCCGAAAGTTCTCCTTTGCAATCGTAAATATAATTTTTTTTGGATACATGCTATTTTATGAAGCATGAGAGTATTATATTAGCTCACACATACTAAGAACCCCTGTACATAATAATAAATGAGAGCTTGACAACGTTCTTACCTGTGTTTCTTTGATGACCTTCTCGAGTGTTTCCAGTTCAACTGCCGTGAACATACTCTCCTCTGCCTCGGAGCTCAGGTTACGAATCCTAGCAAGGAAGTTGCTACTGCCATTGATCATCGAGGCAAGAGCCATAAGTGCCTCGGGTCGCTCCTGGTTCTCCTTCACACGCCGGTACAAGGGTCCCGTCAGCCCCTTCAGCTCCTTTAACTTGGTCTCGTAAGCTTCTGCATCTGCACTTTCCCCTTCATCATACAGCCATTCCGACACCTGCAAGAAGAGTACACATTAACTTCATGTATGGATACTAACTATAAAATAAAAACAATGATATTCCTACAAAGTTCACATACAAAAAAAAAATTAATTGTACAGTCACACTGAAAATTATAAATTATGCATTGTAACAATATGAGTGACAATACTTAAGAGGAAAATAATTTTATACACAATAGTTGCTCTTGAAAAGTAGCAATTAGATGGATTAACTTAAGCAATCTTAAAGGAAAACATTAGTTTTTTTTTTTTTTGCTTCAACTATGATGGACATAACTTGGTAAGAGAATCCAGCTTCTGAAAATTGTAATATTTTAGCCACCATCATAATAAATGAAGAAATTTTTTTCCCCATAGTTGCAAGATTCAAGGGTAGCAGCATCTTTGAACATTGGAAAAATTCTATAAATTTATCCATCATTCAGGAGAAAAAAAATTTTCCTCTCCATACTTTTTAGAAAAAATTAATTAATACAAAAAATATGAGTTACATTTATTACTCTGCCATGTCTAATTATGATACATAATAAAAAAATATATCAAAATTGGTTGTGTGTTGTAATGCTAAGTATTATTTGACATATTGATTGTTGCTTGTAACACAAAGTGTTATATCTAGTGCTTTGTATATCTGAGCTCTATGTATTTGCTATTCACCTTTTGGAGTGTTTAATAAATAAGTGTAACGACGGGCATGGGCTGAAATGGTTCTTTGTACTATTGGTTCAAAGTTCATCCTTCTCAAGCATACATACTCGTATATATGTAACTTTATATTGTCCATTTCATATAAGTGGGGTAAAAATTGACAGACAATGTAACCAACCTACACAGTATGTAACAGTAAATTTTCTCGTTTACAAAGTATTTTATCAGCTAATGAATTGCTGCAGGATGTATGTTGGTAAATTGGTGCTTTTGATGACTGCTTTGGAAGAAAATAGTACCCAGAACTAAAAGTTGTGATTTAAAACTTTAATGGTTTAAATTACGTTTTAAAGCAATATTAAATTTTTTTTTGGATTTTAGTAAATTGATTTTAAAAACATGTTTAGCAATTATGTCGACATTTCCAACCATGTTCCATGTTTCCAGCCCGGTGAACACCTTTGTGAATGTGCTTTTTTCTCATTGTGTTTATACGAGCACCTTGTTGGTGTTGCTGGAATATTTTATTGGTAGTTAATTATTTTTTCATTTGCTTTTCTTTATGCATAGTTAGTTGTAGGTACAGTTTTACTGTGTTTTCTTGAGTGAACTGCAATATATACAGCTTCGTAAAATGGCTCGTTCCGCCATTTTCCTGAACCACTGTCAGCAATTAAGCAACACAAATAAATTTTGGTTTCTAAGTTTAAGTTAGTTTGTTACAAGAAACTTGTAGAATTCTCACTCTGCTCCAGTCTTCATCACTCTTCCTTACTTACTCCTCCATTCCCTTCAGTTATCAATCCCTAGGTCTTCCCAGTGGCCTTTTTCCCCATATACACATTTTGTGTATCCTTTGTAGTATCCTTTCTTCTACCATTCTCTTCCCATTTCCATACCATCCAAGTCTAATTATTTATATTTTATTATGTAATGTATCTTCTTTCAATATCCCTCTTCATCTTATCATGCTATCCAATTTCATTGCCCATTATCTGCTTCTCAGAAATTTAATTTCACTTGCCTGCACTTTATTCATCTCCCTTCTTTTCATTGACCATGTTTCCGATGCACACATCAGTATAGGTACGTAGTATGCTTTATCTAATACCTTATTGAATCTCTGAGTGATGTCCTTGCTCCAGATTAAACTTCTCATCTGCCTCATAAACTCATCCATTTGCCTTACATGCTCGCATATCTCTGTCACTTCTTCCACTTTCCTCAACCATGCTTCCCAAGTACTTAAAACTCTCAACCACGTTTAGCTTTTCCCCTTCCAACATTATTGCAGTATTCACTTATTCTTTCTTTCTGCTGTGGTCATAATTTCACTCTTTTTCACATTAAATTCCATCCCTTATTGTTTCACTGCCTCCTCCCAAGTATCTAGTGGCTCTTTTACTATATTTTCTGTTCCCCATATCACGTCATCTGAAAATGCCATAACCCTAATTTTTTCTTCGCCAATTTTTCCTGTTACTCTCGTCATCAACTCATCCATAACCTCAATAAAAAGTAATGGTGAGTGCGCTTCCTTGTTTCAGTTCACTTCTCTATTCATACCAATCAAATTTTTCTTCCTCTACTTTAACACAGCTCACGCCTCCAAAGTACATCTTTACTCTGTCCATTATCTCCTTTGTCACCCATTTTTATTCCAATGCATCCCATACCTTACTTCTGCATACACTATCACATGCCTNTCCATTATCTCCTTTGTCACCCATTTTTATTCCAATGCATCCCATACCTTACTTCTGCATACACTATCACATGCCTTTTCAATGTCCAAGATGTAAATTACAAGTCTTTTCTATAACCATAGTGGTGTTCCTGCAACTACCTTACTGCAAATATGAGGTCTCTTGTGGAATGGCCTGGTCTTAAGNTCTATAACCATAGTGGTGTTCCTGCAACTACCTTACTGCAAATATGAGGTCTCTTGTGGAATGGCCTGGTCTTAAGCTATAATGCTCTTCCTTACCTCTATTTCATCTCTTATCCTCTTCTCTATATTTCATATATATTTTAGCACAATGGCACGTAAGTGTAACCCCTGTAGTTCTTGCGCTCTTTTCTACTTCCTTTCTTGAAAATAGGTCAAATTACATATTCCATTTCTCCACTCTTCTGGAGTTTTCTTCTCATTCCACACTACTCTCATACCCGATACAGTCCCTGTTTTTCTCACTTCTCCTGCTGTTCCCACCATCTCCACACTCAACCCATCTATTCCTGGTACTTTCTCACATTTCATTTTGCTCGGTGCTTTCTCCACCTTTGCCCACGTTGTCTTTTTCTGTTTCTTGGTCCCTGAATACCTCTTCTTCTGTCCTCTCTCCTCTGTTATACAGATTGAATTCAACAGATCCTCAAAATATTCCTTCCACATTACTTTGAGCTGATCTTTTTCCTGAACTTCAATTCCATTTTATCTATCATTATGACATACCAGTTGGATGTAACAGGGCCTCAAAATATTCCTTCCGCATTACTTTGAACTGACCTTTTTCCTGAACTTGATTTCCATTTTTATCTACCATTATGACATCCTCCTGAGGCTCGCTCTTATTTTTAATCATTCCATATAATGGCCTCTTGTTAACTTTGCTGTCTTCTTCCATCCTTTATGTCCACTTTTCCATCCATTTTCTCTTTTCTTNTATAATGGCCTCTTGTTAACTTTGCTGTCTTCTTCCATCCTTTATGTCCACTTTTCCATCCATTTTCTCTTTTCTTCTATTATTTTAGCTTCCTTCTTATTTGCCTCATATCCCTCCCTCTTGATCTGCCCCCTGTTTGAAATACATCCTAANCTATTATTTTAGCTTCCTTCTTATTTGCCTCATATCCCTCCCTCTTGATCTGCCCCCTGTTTGAAATACATCCTAAATGCTTCATTCTTCCTCTTTACTAATACTTTTACCCTGTCATTCTACCGTGGTGTCTCCTTCCACCTCTGTTTTTCCAGTTCTTCTGCAAACGGTTTCTGCAGCTTCTGCCTTCTGAATTTTTCCCATTCCTACTTACTATTTCCTTGTACTGGTACATGTTCTCCTTATCTTTCAGGATTCACACACTTATTTTTCTTTCCTGCAGTTGTCTTTTTCCTTCCATTCTGGTTGTAATATTCANGAAAACTGTTTCTGCAGCTTCTGCCTTCTGAATTTTTCCCATTCCTACTTACTATTTCCTTGTACTGGTACATGTTCTCTTTATCTTTCAGGATTCACACACTTATTTTTCTTTCCTGCAGTTGTCTTTTTCCTTCCATTCTGGTTGTAATATTCATTACTAAGATCTAGTCTTCTCTTTCTAGGGCTTCTTATGGTATGTATAACTTTGACGTTGGTCACATTCTTATTGAATTCCTGATTGTAGATCATGAGGTCCTCTACTGATTCCAAACACTACAGTACCAAGTCATCTTGTAGCTTTCACCTTTTCTTGTGCCACATATTTCCAATCATCAAACCATTTATTTATCTTGCAGAAGTGCATTAATCATTCTCCTTCTTTATTTCTATCTCCTCATCCTCCTATTCCCATTACATTTTCATACCTATTTATTTCAGTGTCTACATGAACATTTAAGTCCCCTGCAATTATGATGTTCTGACCACTCAACTGTTTCTGCAAATCATCTTCAAAATCTTCCTTCTCCTGTTTTGCACATCCTACTTGTGGGGCATATACTTAGATTATTTCCAAGTTTCTACCCTTTACAGATAACTTAATTTTATTATCCTGTCACTTATCCTTTCCACTTCCACCCCAACCCCTTCCTAAATATTAACCCAACACAATTTATCTTGCTTTATTTGTTTCTGCTCCAATGTAGTTTGCAACTTTTCCTCATTTCCTGCATGCGTTCCCCTTCCACCTTGTGCCTGCATATCCTAGAATGCCCAGCTGTTTTCTTCCCANCTTGCTTTATTTGTTTCTGCTCCAATGTAGTTTGCAACTTTTCCTCATTTCCTGCATGCTTTCCCCTTCCACCTTGTGCCTGCATATCCTAGAATGCCCAGCTGTTTTCTTCCCATAATACCCACAAGCTCCACTGCCTTTCCAATTAGTGTTTGTATGTTCAATGTTCTAATTCGTAGTCCATTTCCATAGTCATGTCCATCATCAGACTTTCCAACCTTTCCAAAGTATGTTCCATAATTGAAAGCATTTTAGTTAATTCACTACTGCCTTACTGGGTCTATCGTAGCTTCACCAGAGCCTCTTTAGCAGCCACTTTTCAGGGTTCCTGCAGAGCCTTTACATCTACCATAGCAGTCCCGGGGCCCACAAATTCCCAAAAAATGAAATTCACCCCTGCAGGCATCCCCCTACTTTGTACCGTTCCCCATCTCCCACAACTTGGACGTGGGGTTAAAAAACAAAATTCACCACCACACTTTATTAAAAAAAATAAAAAAATTATAAGCAATTCTATATACATTGAAATCTAACATATGACTAATGTACGACGCATGACGTCTGGTGACTGTCGACGTCATGGTCAGGCAAGGATTTAGTGCGTTGGTCAGACACACAGGCTATATGACTGGCTGACTTTATTGGCTGCTAACCGGACCCAAGCTGGTACATAAGTTACGGTGCATGGCTTGACGGCACGGCACAAAGTCTGGTGTGTGCTTAACTGTCCTTCGTACTACTGGTTTACACACAGCCACTGGTTTACCTTGGTTGGGCGTGGTTCGGAGTAGCTCCTGACTCGGCCGCTGTTGTCCAGAAGGGACAAGGGTGTCACTACCTGAGGTGTAGTGAGTGTTAAGAGGGATGAATACTTATTCGGGTGTTGAAGGTTTGGAAGATCTTCTGAAGAGCGGTGGTCCTTCGTGAGGAAGGCGGTAGTAGCAGAGAGCTCCATCACACGAGGTGGTGAAGCAAGCTGCTGAGAATCAACTGACGTTTCTGGGCCATGTGTTTGCCTATATTGACGGCCGGCTACGTGCCCTTCGGCCAGTCTGGTATCATCATGCTGGAGCTCCTCCCTTAGCGGCAAGCGCCTATCTCCTGGGAGGATTGGAAGCAGGCTTCCCTGCTACGCGGGGTTGCATCGGCTGCGCAAGCTCAGGCGCAGTGCTGGACAGCTTTGCTGGCTTCTATCACAAGTGGAAAGGGGGGGAGGGGGGCATAAAGGCGAAAACAATCTTATCTGCCGTGGCCGCCTGGAGTGACGTGATGACGCATGAAGATAAGGCAAAGTCGTGTTTATATATATGTCAATATGCATCAAGCGTCCTGTATTTGAATTTTAAGCACAAGGGCAAGTGGACGTTTTACATTTTGACATTTCTAAGGCCTACAATACAATACATCATGATATACTTATAAATTTGGTTTATATGGGCTTAGCAATAATAGAGCTAAATGGATATCGGACAGAAAAATTTGGGCACAAATTAAGAATTTTGCACTGGATTTTAACCTTGCACCATCCTGTGTTCTGTAGGGAGGATTATTATCCCCTCTCATATTCTACAGTTTTATTTGATATAACTTAATGCAGTGAACATGCAACATCCATTCTTTACTCAAATATTGAAATATATAGAAAAATCCCAAATATTTTCCTATTGTGAAAGGCTGACGGAAAAACATTCACTCCATAGACATCTGGTGTAAAGCAAATCAACTAAGCATATATACGTAACAAGTCGCACATCTTTCTGTTGGAGATGCTAGTCAAGCACTGCACTTTCACACCAAATGTTTCAATTTAAACATGGTGTACAAAAGGCAAGGGGAAAGGCTACATGTGAGAATAACTAACTGTTTCATGAGAATAGATATGTTTTTTAAATTTTCCAAATTAAAAAAAAATTTTTTGAATTAGAAACTGCTTAGAGTACAGTAGTTTTGGAGGGCCTGAATTTAACATAATGTAACAAAGTACTAAGGTGTATACATAAGTAAATTAAATGTTACATAAATGCCCAGTCCTAACAGCAACCCCAAGTATTCAATGCAATATCTTACTTGTGAACAAGCAGTTTTTATTTTTTCAATTTCTTCTGGAGTAGCAGCAGCTTGATATTCCTCGGTATCAAGTTTGTTCTGAGCATCGAAAACAAAGCTCTCTAGGGCATTAAGAGCTGCTTCCCATTGCCATTTCTGCTCATCAAACTTGTTCAGTTCTTCAATCCTATCAGAAGAAGCATTAAGTCACTTGAAAAATGTACATTATTTCTGCAATACTATTTTGAAATTTAAAATAATGGGCTATGCATCTTTTATAAACACATTTAAAAATGAAATAAATACATTAAATTTACATTTTAAACACACACACATTTACAAATTTAATACTGAATTTGAACACAAACCAAACAGTAATCGATTTATTACAGTAATACAAAATCAAAACTTCTGTCTCTGTTCCAGTTATGAAACATGGAGTTTGTGTCAAAAGAGAGAACTTAAGCATCACTGAAGATACAGTAATAGCTAATACTTCACTAACAATGAAATGTCATTAATAGCAAGTTATACATATTGTACATAATTTTACATAAATATAATTAACTCTATATCGACTGACAATGCTTCGAGTCAGAAGAGGAGTGGAAAGGTTTCGGCAGCTTTTAACGAGGTCTTGAGAGTCGATGAGGGTGAAACGAGTGGATATGGAGCGGCACGGGAATGCAAGGGCAAGGAAAACGGGAGATCCCTGAGAAAACCAGCTGAGCAGCAACACTATCCAGCATGATTCCCACATGTGAAAAGCTGGGTGTGACCTTGCCAGGAATCAAGGAGTGTGTTCTAGCTGCTACGCCAACCACTACCCATTTCAGTTAAACAATCGTGCTGTGAGTGGGCCAATAAATTATGGTATTTGGTCAGCCTCTTCACTGCATGAGTGCAACTCCTTAGCAGTAATTCACAGCAGAGGTAGATAACAATAGGTAATTACTATTTTCACCACCTGTACGGCAAATATTTTCAAATATATTAATAATCCTAAAACAATGCATCAAATTAAATTTTAAAAAAATACACATTGTAGGTGGAAAGACAAGAAGAGACAGAAATGAGACGAGCCATCATGAGTGAACAGCAATGAACGAAAGTGACAAAGCCATGCTGAGATGGATTGAGCATGTAAAATGAATAATAAATGTTGAAAAGATGCTGAAGAACACACTTCCAACAGACAGTCCATAAACAAGGGCGACTGATAAAGTTTAGTGGAGTATGGTGAGATAGGAAAGGGACAAACAGGAGATGTTGTATTTACCACATTGTAAATCGACCTATTTTTTTTTACTAATAAGGGTCCTCCAAAATCATACTTCGGCCTAGAATCGAGAATGGCAATATTACATACAGTTCTGACCAAGTATATATAAAACAAACACTGATAGAATGGAGAGTATATATTTACCAGTACCGTTACAGGCCTAATACTAATCTAACAAAGGCACTGTACCTTGTCTACTATCTACCAGTCTGTTACACGTCTGCAGCTCTATTTCACACCATAGAAATTTTATCAAAACTATCGTTGCTCAAAATAATTTAATCATCCACTAATTTAAATTTAATTTTTCTGAGCAATTGTTTTACCTGAAAATCCAAAGCAATAAATCTGCCACAGAGAAGACAAACTCAAGCTGCTGAATCAGTAATAATTTCTAACAAATGCAGTTATTTTTTGGAAGCACCATTCATCTAAACTCCTGGCACACTCTTAGTGTGATTTATTACTGAACACAGGCATCTGCATTCCACATGCTACTTTCATAAACAAAGTTAGAAGAGGAGGGAGGCAGGGTGGAATGCATCCAGTGTTGCCACAACTGTGTTGTTCGGCACATTAAAAAAATTTAAAATGCATTTACAATTACTAAATGCCAGGAATCAAGGAGTGTGTTCTAGCTGCTACGCCAACCACTACCCATTTCAGTTAAACAATCATATTGTGAGTGGGCCAATACCACAACCACTCTAGGACTATGTAATTTTTACACTTTGTGGGGCTGCCAATCCCTTATACGGCACCGAATGACCCTGGTGTCGTGAGACCAGGAGACTAGACTCCCATAACTCACATGGTGTTTGTAAAATAAATACCCCCTGAAACATACTCAAATCATTGGGTCGGCGGCAGGGCGCCGTGTAACTGTGTTTTGCACAAAGAGTCATTCAGAATGAATTTCGTTGTCATTAAAATTTAGGTGGCGCACAATGTTTGAACAATTTTCTTGATACAGTGAGGTTGTTTATGGTCTTGTGCTAATATAATTTTATCCAGAAGACTCCTATCTACTGATATAAATTAAAATTTTGTTAATAAATCTTCTAATTTTTGTACAAAAAAAGTTTTTGGAAATGGATTCCACACTCAATAAAAGGTAAGCGGCGCATAATGTTAAAAATATTTTCTTGTTAACGTGAGGTTGTTTATGGTCTTGTGGGGTACCATTTCACATGCAGAACATCTGGCTGGTGAATTACGTTAGTATTTAATTTAAATAAACGTGTTATTTTGCACCATCGACGGCGAAAAACAGTCTTAACATGAAAAAAAAAACTTGGTATTGGGGAGTTAACATAGATAAATTTGGAATTAACGAAACAGTGAAATAGAGTAAAGATTTTCAGGAACCGTGACATTTTGTTAAATCAGGGTTGTACTGCATTTTATTTTTGAGAGGGATTTGGAACTTTGGTGGGTTGTAGCAATGGATGGAAGGGTGATGGATGGATGGATGGATGGATAGAAGGGTGATGGATGGATGACAATTGTGATGATGGTGCTGATCGTGGTGATGGCGGTGGTGGTGGTGGTGGTGATGGTGATCGTG